>JACVBY030000115.1:0-74381 GCA_017589505.3 Metroxylon sagu
AAAAGCATAATTCCAAAGTGCTCGAAGGGCATGGATTATTCTTGTTTTGCATGATTCAATGCACTAGAAACGAGAGTTCCCCCAAAATTCATTAAAGAAAAAAAGAGTATTTGCAAAAGAGTAGGAGAGAAGATAGAGATTAAAACGAGAGAGATTGGAGTGGGTCGGGCGAGGTCAAAAACGAGTTGGAACGAGAGAAGGCAAAGACCAAGTAGTGTAAGAGGGAGGGGAAGTTGGAAGTGATGTGACTACCAACATAGAAGAGAAGCACGAAGCTCCCGACTTACTCTATGGCACTCATCCCTTTTCGGTGATTGAATGCAAATGAAGTCGACCAATGGTCTCTGCAACTCAAATAGACCCCATAGTACATTTCCAATTGAAAACGAAAAAATCTTTTATTACACACCAAGCATGGTCATATTACTTTAAGCATTTATTTATTTCTTTTGAAAAGACATCCTTTAAGTTATGCCTCAAGTTGGCACTTTGGACTTCTTGAAGATGCAAAAGGTTTTACCACATGAATGAGGAGCTTGGAATCAACTCTGTCATCATAATTAGTTGGCATAAGAGATTAGCACCAATGAAATGAGGGGAATTTTTCCCTCCAGAAAAGATGCCACCGTTACGTTGGTTCAAAAAGATCCAGCATTCTTATCATGTTTGGGAAAGCTAAGTTTAGCTAAGGTGATGGAAAGCCCCAAAAAATTCTGGAGCTCTCTGTCATCTTTGAGTCCCTTAGAAGAGTGTTAGCAAGGAACTTCTCTGTTATTTGAGTCTCCTGATTTTTGTATCTTGGCTTTGTTTTTAAGCTTGTGCATTCTTCACCTCCTTCATTAATACAACTGGGAGAAGTGCCAGCTTCTTCTGTTTTACCTCAAAAAAAAAAAAAAAAGATATAGAGAAATAAAAGATGAAATTTTGATGATGGTTTTGGCCGGTTAGTTTTTGTTTGAATGGCATTCCATTTTTAATGCACACTTTTATATATATATATATATATATATATATATATAATTATGATTGCACGCACCAATGAACCCTGGATGGGGGATTTCAATGGAAGCAGAGATGAAAAGTGTTACGTCACACATCTCTTCCATCATCATAACCGCATGGGAGCAAGACGTAAGACACCCGGAGGGGGACGTTGGAATTCAAAAACAAAGGTCAGCGTGAAGGTTGATGGACATCCTTTGTGCAAGAGAAAGTTGAGGTACCAAATTCGAAAGCAAGACACGGAGTGGATCATGGTCGAGTATACACATGATATAGACAAGGTAAAAATTAAAATCGATGAAAGAAAAATAAATTATTATCATTCATTTTATTTTATTGAGAATAGCTAGAGTGCATCAAATCATCTCATATAACTATATAATTGATCTCATTTTGAGGATAAGGTTCAAAAATGAACTTTTTTTTCTTTACTTTCTGATCCCATTACTTTTAATTAAGAAAAAATTTTATTGATTTCTGTAAGTAATTTACCCTAAATGATAATGCAAGTCTTTTTCATATTAATAATTGATTCTTAATTTTACTCTATAGTAATGGTGGGTGGAATTGGAACGATCATTCATATTGATTAATTTGCATAATTTATTATCAAATTGTTTTTGATTTGCAAGAAATTTTTTGTAAGATAATTTGATCCATAAAGTTTTTGAAGATTAATAATTTCAAAATACTTTATACTTTTTGTATGATAACAAATATATAAAAACATATTGAACAAGCCAGTTAGAAAGGAAAGGAATGAAGATAAATTAGTTTTTATGTATATTTTCAAAGAAGATAAACTATATGGTATATTAGTTTGATCACAGTCAGGATAAAATTCACTTACAATTTAGAGAATCAAGTAATTTGTTTTATATTCTTATAACCAATATAATGACATAAAGTGTAACAGGATTGTTTAGATAATGTATCATTGACTACAGTCTATGGACCGATTACCAGCATGCTTGAGAAGGGCATCTAGTATGGTCTGCATGCAGCAATGTGTCCTTAAAAGGGACACCTAGTAAAGGCCAAGTAACAAGAAGTTTTTGAGGGACCTTAATCTTAGATTGAGCACCAGGGACAAGCCAATCAAGGAATTATGGATTTGTCCATCAATTATACATCAACCTTAGAATACAGGTTGGACTTCTGCTATGGAAACGTAAAGCCAAATGAAACGGAGGGGTAATACTGGCCTAGAAGTTGTGGATGGGGAATGGAACACTGCTCCAGCTTTAGCTTTACCTCCTCTTCTTCTTCTTCATCTTCTTTTATTATTATTATTATTAACAATTGACTCTTGCAAAAATAACTCCCTTAGCACCTGCAATAGCTAGCTAGGCTTTTTCTTAATAGAAATATTTTTTTTAGAAAAGATTGCATCTGTAGATTTCTTAAAGCTGAGGAAGTGTAATCGAAACGTCTTCACCAAATCCCATCTAAATGGTTCTAAGAGGCTGTTTGATTGCCAGCATTTCATCTTTAAGTTTATCATACAAATTACCATATTTAGCAATTAGACATAGCAATTTAAATGGTAATATTTGATTTTTGATAATTTAATATTATCATAAATTATGATAATTTGATTCTATTTTAACAGATGAATATTTAAGATTACTAAAGCATGGTAATATCAAATTATGCTCTTGACTTTTATATAAGTATTTAATAATTTTAATTTAATTATATATTTAATATCTATATAATAATATTTAAATATTATATTTAATATTTAATATAATATATAATATAATATGTTAATATTAAATTTAATATTTTAAAATATTATATATTTATATAATAATATATAAATATTAAATTTAAAATATTTTAACCTTCTTACATATTAAATTATTATATTTAAATTATATTATTTATATTGTAAATATTATTAAAAATATTACTAAATAATATAATATATTATTAAATATATAATTCATAATATATTATTATATTTATATATAATACATATTAAATATTTATGATATTTAAATATATATTATTTATAAAATGATTTGATAAAGAATCGTAGCTTTTTACTAGAACATTTCATATTTAAGGGGAAGAAAAAGATAATTGCTTAAAAGATAAAAAAATTATAACAAAATGTGAATAGAATTTAAGAATATGATATTATGAAATATTGCATTTCTAAGAATCTGAACTAATATTACGAAGCCAAACCAAACATGACAATCTCGCATTCCTAGTAATCTCATTTCCAAATGCAAGGTTACTAGGAACTTAAAATTGGTAATATTATATTCTTTGTAAAATAAATGCTATCGAAAAATATCCTATTTGCATCCCATTGAAATTTTTGTAATAATAAACCAAACTGGACTTCTTTTGACAATTTTCAAAAATTTTAAGTTCCTCACGATGCCTTTGACATGATTCCCTCTCTCTTTCCCTCTTCCTTCTCTCCCCTCCAAAATTTCAATGCATTTTTTCACTTTTAGAATCGAAAACTAATCCATCATTTGATCATCTGTTCCCAAAACCATCTCTCAGAGGCTAAAAGATTAGAGTTTGCTGATTAATCTATGCAATATTCATGAATCTGGGAAGAATTTTTCATAGCCCGCTACATTGATGCATTTCAAAAGACTATCTCAAAGCCCTCTCTTTGCATTCCTTTGTAGCTTTTTTTGTCCTTTTCTCAGTATTTTAGATAAAAATGTTTTTTTTGGTGAGTTATTTCACATGATTTTGGCCAAAAAAAAAAAAAAAACTGCTCTCAAGGACAGGGAAGAGGGGGTTTAGTTACCATACTTTAATCATTTATTAGGAAATAGAACCTCAATCCTAACTATTCAAGTTGACCATACAATGTCCATTGTTACATAAAGCTCATATACCTTTGGAGTTGTCATTAACTATGGCACCATTCACAAACAGCGAAAAGCATTATAAAATTTATCTTACTTTAGTACCACAACTGCTTAACTATTTGAAAATTATGCATATGTAAAACTTAGCATGCATTTTTCCATCTTGATGTTAATTCATCTTAGTTTCATGCTCACCAAATTGTTGGGTTAGAGCAAAATCATATTTCTTATTTTTGTAATGCTATAGTTCTTGTTTTACTTTTTTTTTTTTTCTTTTTTTGTCTTTGCTAGCTTTTTCATATATTATTTGATATTTTTATTTATTCACGATTCAAATACTATGTCTACATAATATTAGGATTCAAATTTTAAATAATATGCAATATATTTTTATCTTTATGATAATTTTATGCATATTTTTTGCTCATTTCGTAGAGGTTCTGCACTTGTCTTCCAACGACACCAATTAAGTCAATTTCAGGCCTTGGGCTTGACTAGCAGACCCAATTATCAATAATTGAGTTAAATTCAATCTTTAAACTCAGCCAGCAAGTGTGATTATCAATGATTGAGTCAAAGGTAACATCTTGGCTCAATTATTTGGCTTGATTCTTGGTTCTCCATAGTTTATTGGGTTCAATAAATCCTAAGTCCGGATTAGGGTGCGTAGCCTAATCCCCCGAGCCAAACCCAATTATAGCTTTTTGCTGAGTAAGCCAATTTTTAATTTGAATAGGTCCAAGCCATATTTAGTTCGAGATTGCAAGTACCTGATTTAGGATATGTCAAATGATCAAAGGAGAACAAAAGGATAACTTTGACTCAAATTAAGATGATCAAGTTGGTTCAAGGTAATATATTAAAGTTTGAGAGGTCATGAGTTCAAATCCCACATCTAAGGTTCTCTAAAATGAGAGGGATCTAGGATCTCAATGAGATTTAGGAGAAGATCGCTGATGGGAATGGAGATTTAGGAGAAGGTATTATATATTTATATCTATAAATTCAAAATGTTCCCTAAAACCTACTGTAGCCTTCTCCTAGTCCCCTATTTCTTTCATCTCCAAGCTGTAAGACCTCTATTTCCTCCATCTCCATGCTACAAGTCCTCAAAAAACCAATGTGATGGTTATGGTTAGAAGGAAGTGTTGGCCCCGCATTGGTGGCAATAGAGCAACGGCTTCAAAACCATCTTCCATTAGTGGGCATACATTATATCAAATATCAAAGCTTGTGAGAGCATTGAAAACAGCCTATAGCAATCAGTAAATCTAGCTTTACTTCAAATCCAAGCTAGTTCAGAATGAGTAGATCAAATTGCCTTGCTCCCAAATCGACCAAGACTAAGTTCAAATTAAGCGGCAACCAAACTAGATTAAGAGGTGATTGAGCCAATCAAGCTAGATCAAGTAGCGATCGAGACAATCAAGCCAAATCAAGCCAATCGATCCAGTTAGATTCAAATCCAAAGCACAAGGTTGAGCCCAAATTATGCCAATTGAGCTAGATTAAATAGCGATCAAGCACAAATTAGGCTCAATCGAACTAAATCAAGCTTAATTAAGTCAAATCGAGGCTAGATCAAGCAACGTCAGAACTAGATCAAGCAGCGATCAAGATAAATTGAGTTCAAATCAAGCTAGATCGGAGTCAAATCCAAACCAAATTAAGCAACGATCAAGCTAGATTGAGTTCAAATCAGAAGCTTGATCGAGTCAAATTAAGCCGAGATCAAATGGTGATCAAGCACAAACCAAGCCAAATCGACAATGATCAAGCCATGCTTAGCCAAATTGAGCTCAAATCAAGCTACATGGAGCCTAGATCGGGCTCGAAAGTCCGGATCAAGCTCGAAAGGGAAGTTTTACCGCCACATCCAAACCTAATCAAGCTCAAAATGGAGTTTTACTTCTAAATTGAACCTAGATCAAGTAGATCAAATCGGATAAAGCCCAAATCAACCCCAATCAGAAAGCAAGGGGAGCTACTACTCTTAGATCAAGTCAGATCATGTGGTGATCAAGCCAGATTAAACCAAGCTGAGCCTAGATCAAACGATAATCAAGCCCAGATTGAGCTAAATCTCTCAGATTGAGCCAAATCAAGTGATAGTCAAGCCACATCCAGCCAGATCGAGTCTAGATCAAGCTAGATGGAGATCAAATGATGTCTGATCAAGATTAAAGGAGAGTCCTACTCCCCAAATTAACCCAAATCGAGCTTGACTTGACCCAATTGGAGCCCTGGTCCTAAATCAAGCCTAACTCGATCTAAGTGGAGCCTTGCTCCCTAATTCGACGACTCGATCAAAAGTGTAGCCCTATTCTTTCAAATCGAGTCCAACTTGATCCAAAGTAGAAACATGCTCTCAAATCAAGCTTGACTCAATCTAAAGTGCAGCTTTGCTCTCAATTCAAGCATGACTCGACCCAAAGTAGAGCCACGCTCCTAAATCGAGCCTTTGATTGGATCCAAAGTAGAGCCACTGCTCCCAATTCAAGCATGACTTTACCCCGAAAGAGGAACCACTGCTCTCAATTCGAACTTGACTTAATCCAAAAGAGGAGCCTTGCTTCCAATTCAAGCTGTCTTGATTCAAAAGAAGAGCTCTACTCTGTTAAAAGCTTTGAGCCTTTTTCTCTTACCTAGCGAGGTTGGAAGGCAAAAAGGAGGATATAAAAGAGGACAAAAATATGACTTAAGTCATTAAAAAATAATAATAAATAAAAAAATATAATAATAAAAAAATATCATTTTGGACTTTGAAATAATAAATAAATAATAATAATAAAATTTCTTTGAATACCTCTGCACTACAAAGCTAACAAGAACTGCAATATCCTTAAGGAAAAAGTAATTAACAGTGGGGGCTTATGCCCATAAAAAATTTGGACCCCACATCTTAAGAGGCTTAAAATTTAATCTATCATATCCTTACGTGGCATTTGGGTAGCGATAATATGATATTACCAAGAAACTTACATTCATGATAATTTTATACCTAGTAATCAGATTTTCAAGAATAGAAGATTATTGTATTTGATTCATAATAATAAAATATGGTAATCAGTTTATTATATTTGACTGACCTTATGTAACGGGATGCTGAGAGTAGAACACTCTTAAAACATAAGGAACTAAACTGTAGTGACTAAAAGTTTAAGGATCAAAATGAATTTTGAGTGAAAGTTTGATAACCAAAAGTATATTTATGCTATTAATTAAATTATAGCTATCCATCTCGTGAATCAGATAGATTGCTCTGACTCATTACTGCTTTCATATGTAGGCTAGAATAGTTGGTTAGTCAAGTTGGATTTACGATCACAAGAATCCAATTTGAAATGGTTTCAAATATAGGATTTTGATCTAGAGCTACTATAACTAGGCCCTATTTGGTGGAGCTATTGGCAATAGAGCTTTTGTAAGAAAATTTTTTGCTATTTGACAACTACATTTTTAAAGTGTTGTGAGACTCTAACATCTATTTAGTAAACAAACTAAAAAAAGTATTTTTATAATGAATATCATAAAAGATATTACATAATACTTTCAATAAATTAACCTATTAAAAATTATTATTATAAATTATTTTAATAACATTATAATATAATAATATCATATTATAATAATATTAAAATGTATCATGTTATGGTATAATAACATAGTATATGAAAATATAATAATATTCTAATAGTAATAATATAAAATTATAATAATATATTATTTCACTATTATTTAATAATATATTATTAGAATTATGATCTAATATAGTAACATAATATCATAATATTATGATATATTATTATAATAATATTCAAAATTATAACATGATATAGTATAATATTATTATATTATCTTATTTTATACTACATAATATATTATAACTATAATAATATTTCATACAATTCTAATAATTATATTTTGTTTATTATAACATTAAATATTATTGTTCTCTTGATTCGTTACTATAATATGATCTAAGAATTACAATAATATTCTAATATAATGATGATTATAATATAAAATTATTATAATACATCTTTGGACTATTATTTAATAATTATGTTATAATATACTATTAAAATTATCATCATTATTATCAAATAACATAATAACATAATATTATGATATATTACTATTTTAATATTAAAAATTATAGCATTATATAGTATAATAATACTATATTTGTATACTATTTTATAGTATTTTATAATATTATTATATTATCCTATATTACTCTATGTAATATATTATAATTATAATAATATTTTTCATAAAATTATAATAATTATATTTAATTTATAATATATTATAATAATTTTTAAATATAATATATTATATTGCATTATAATAATGTTATATAGTATTAAATTATATTACTATTATATTATAATACTAAATATTATTATTCTCTTGGTTTGAATCTGTGACTTCAAATTTAATAAAAATAGCTTTTTGATATTTAGCAAATAGTACTTTTAGGCCTTTAAAACATTTTTGGATCCTCTGAAAGCTTAGTCGAATGAAGCCTACATAAGTTTAGTGATATATAGCTAGGTTTTATTAGTTCAAACATATATTTGTCTAAGACTTAGATTTTTTTTTTCAATTAATATTTGCAAGTTAGATTTTTTTTTTTTTTAGGTTAGATTAAGTGAGATCAAATTCTAAAAGAACCAAAATAAAATCCTAAGTTGAAAATGAGGTCCAATAAACTCATTAATAATTGATCAAGTTTAACGAATCCATTTTATAAAACAAGAAGTTCAACATGTGAGTAACGCTACAAATGGAACAGATCAACTCATGACTCGATCCAATTTCTATCTAATTAAATCCAACTCAATCCATGTTTAGAAATCTGTAGGTTAGGTCAGGTTTGAAAATTAGATCGGATCTAAATTTTAGATCAGATTCGAATTTTGTAATTTTTGACCCAATTCGAGCCAAACTTAATTGCTCTTGATTTATAAACTTTAATATATAAATCTTGTTTTATTTAGATCAATTATCTTTATAAATTCATTAAATAAACTCTAATTTAAATTAATTCTCTTTTTCATCTTTAACAATTAGATCTTCTACTATATTTTTTTCATCTAATTATATCTAAATATTTATATGTTATTATTTATTTTAGTGGATTCTTATTTATAATATCTTTAAGTATATTAATAAATATTTTAAATATCATGACTTATAAACATAAGGATGATCGTTTACTTGGGTAAAATTAAAAGTTTTTGAATAATAATTTAAATTTAAGTTGATTATTTTTAATTTTATTTAAATTTTTAGTTGATCTATATTTGATTATTAGTTACTAGATTTTAGTAATTAGGAAAAAAGTTAGATGCTTAACTCAAATGTAATATTTTGGATTAGATTCAAATATATCTGAATAACCTGTTGGTTTAAAATTTTTATTATAAATCCAATCCGATCCAACTCGCTTAGCAAATGGATTGGATTGGATTGGATCCAACATCAAGATCCTAATATAAAATCATATCAGATCGAGATCAAGCATGATCCAATCCGACTCAATTCATTTGCATCTTTTAATATTACTGTTGTTTGATGTACATTGTTTGACGTTTTTTTGTTGTGAGTTTAAGCTTTACTAGGACTGCTTGATGTATACAGTTTCTAGGTGTAATATGGTTTCTGTAGGTGCCTAAGATTCTTAGGCAAATAAGATTCTTTATTGGGATAAGGGCTACGGCCCAGCTTCTAATATTGCCGGATCAGAGCCATGCGTATGGTCTGAGCGTGATCAAATTTTAGGCAAAAGTCACAACCAATTGGGCCTACTTTCGAAGCGAAGGATTTCGAAGCAAAGCACTTGCACAATGGTTTTATTCAGAGAGTGCATTATTCCAGTGCTCAAGATTCTGGAGTTCTCTGACATTTTGACTCCCTTAGAACAGAGTCTGTAAGGAACTTTTCTGTGATTTGTGTCTTTCGATTTCTGTCTCTTGGCTTTGATTTTAAGTTTGTACATTCTTTACCTTCTCCATTAATAAATTTAGAAAAAGCGCATGCTTCTTCCATTATGCCTAACAAAGGATATAGAGAAATAAAAGATGAAATTTTAATGGTGCTTTTGATCCCCTTTTTTTTTTTTTCAATCCCGTCTTTTACGGAGACAAGGGGTGGGACAGCGATGGTATAAGTAAATCTCGCTCCCGTTTTGTTAGTTATGCATTTAAATATTATAATATTTTGATATATCTTTATATATATTATCATATTATAATATTTAATTATAAATGTAAGAGATAATGTTAAATTTATTAATATATTTAATGAAAATTTTTTAGTTATATTATTAATTTTATAATTTTTATCAAAATTTTAAATATATTATTAAAAATTAGGATGAAGATAGAACATGGTGAGAATAGAGATTTAACATTTTCTATCGATGGAAATGAGAATGAAAAAAATTTTATTTATAAGGATGTGTCTGAAGCATGATTTATTTTATTTATTTATTTACTTTTTATTTAATATAAATGAAGATGGATAAAAATTAGCGTTCATTATTTGTTGTCACCTATAATATTTTAAAATAATTTCATATCGAATAAAAAATAAAATTTGAATAACTTATAACTTAAATTTACATGTTATTATTAGATGGGTTTATACGTCATGCTATGAGGGTGAACTCTTCAGGGTGGAGACCCTAACAGGGTGCAAAATCTGTGAAAAAGGAGGTCTAACCCGTATACGTCGCCATCCGATGACGGATGGGGTATACGTCGCCATCCCGGTATCCATCCATTCCGGGGCATGGCGCACGGAGGTATTCGGAGGTTCAAATTGTCGCATACTCTGCTTTTATTTTTATTTAAGCCCGCATGACGACGTATCCGGCTTTTATTTTTATTTAAGCCTGGATAACGACGTATCCAAGCTTATTTATTTTTATTTAAGCCCAGATAACGACATATCCAGGCTTATTTATTTTTATTTAAGCCCGCATGACCACGTATCTGGCTTTTATTTTTATTTAAGCCTGGATGACGACGTATCCGGCTTATTTATTTTTATTTAAGCCCGGATCATGACGTATCCAGCTTTTATTTTGCCCGGATGGCGACGTGAGTCCTTATTTTTATTTAAGTCGGGATTTGCATCGGGATGGAAGATCTCAGACTTGAGACACGAGGAGATGGGACACCGGGATGGGAAGATGTCAGACTTGAGACACGAGGAGATGGTTGGACTTCTTCAGTCTTTCGAACAAGGGAACATTTTTGCACAACAAAGCCTTCCTAGCCATATCAAGCGTCTGGATATATATGTCGGACACAATCCACGCAGAAAAGGTATATTGAGCTTGATATAACGTTTTCCTCATCAGTTTAAGCTTTACTACGTTTTCCAGTGCTTGATGTATATAGTCTCTAGGTCTAATATGGTTTTCGTATTTACCTAAGATTTTTAGGCAAATAAGATTCTTATTGGGATAGTAGGGGCTACGGCCTAGCTTCTAATTTTAGGCAAAAGTCATGCATATGGTCCGAGCGTATGGTCTGAGCATAAGCGAAGGATTTCAAAGCGAAGCACTTGCATAATGGTTTTATTTAGAAAGTGCATTATTCCAGAGCTCAAGATTCTGGACGTTCTCTATCATTTTGACTCCCTTGGAAGAGAGTTTCGAAGGAACTTTTCTGTGATTTATGTCTTTCGATTTCTGTCTCTTGTTCACTTTCTCCATTAATAAATTTAGAAGAATCACCGGCTTCTTCCGTTATACCCAACAAAAGATATAGAGAAAAAAGAAAAAAAAAAGATGAAATTTTAATGGTGCTTTTGATTTTTTTTTTTTTTAATGTTAGAATGGCAATTTCAATCCCATCCGTTATGCCTAACAAAAGATATAGAGGAAAAAAAAAATTAATGGTGCTTCTGATTTTTTTTTTTTATTAGAATGGCAATTTCAATCCATCCGTTATGCCTAACAAAAGACAGAGAAAAAAAAAAATAATAGTGCTTTTGATTGGGGTTTTTTTTTTTTTTTAGAATGACAATTTCAATCCCATCTTTTACAGAGACAAGGCATGGTTTGATTACTCCTCTACTTACCTCTACTTAAATATTATAACATCTTTATATATTTTTCATAAATATTATTATATTATAATATTTAATTATAAATATAAAAGATATTGTAAAATTTATTAATATATTTAATGAAAATTTTTAGTTATATTATTAATTTTATAATTTTTATTAAAAATTTATATATATTATTAGAGGTGAGGATGGGAATGGAATAGGGTGGAAATGGGAATTTAACATTTTTTATTGGTGAAATGAGAATCAAAAAAATTTTGAGGATGAATTTGAAATATAAATTATTTTTTTATTCATTTATTTTTAATTTTATAGAAATAGAGATTAAAATAAAAATTAGCATTGAACGTTGTATTGTTACCCTAAACTTTTGTTTGAATGGCAATCCGTCTAACATAAATATGATCATAATTGCATGCACATAGATCACAATGAAGCCTGGATGAGCGATTTAACAGGAAGCACACGTAAAGGTTATTACGTCACACGTCTCTTCTATCATCATAACCGCAATGGAGCAAATCGTAAGACATCCGCAGGGGCACACGATGGGACTCTAAAGAAGCGAGAGTTGTTGGGCATGGTTCTTTGCGTAGGAGAAGGTTGATATACTCAAGTCCAAATTCAAACTTAGGCCGATGGACCATGATCGAGTTCACACAAAATAAAGAAAAGGTACGAATTATAATGGATAAAAAAATAAATTATTATTATCTTTTTTATTTTATTGAGAATAATAGCAAGAGCTTCCAATCACTCATATAAATGATAATGTTTATATGATAATATTTTTTTAAAATTTTTTAGAGCGATAGTTAAATGGATAAGAGACTTATTCCTCTTTTCTTTACTTTCCGTTTGTTAATCTTTGTTAAGAGAACAAAACAATGGCTGAGCTGAGTATGCAAATCCTTCCTATATTAATAATTAATTCTCAATTTTATTTTTTTATTAATTCCTAACTGATATTTAGTTTCATAATTAATTCCCAATTTCACTTTATATTAATGATGGATGGAATGAAAAAATTCATTTAAATTAATTGATTCACATTATTTAATATCAATTTTATTTTGATTTATCTGAATTTTTTTGTAGAATAATTTGATCATAAGGTTTTTGAAGATTAATAATATTAAAACATTTTATACTCATTGCATATATATATATATATATATATATATATATATATATATATAAAATCCATTAGAAAGGAAAAGAACGAAGATAACACTATTTTCAAACTAAGGCATACATTGCATACACTAGTTGCTATAATGGGTGGCTGTTAACTCTCCTAATCATCAATTGGCATTAGGAGGCCTTTAGGAGAGACTCTTAGGTTAAGCCAAAAGAAGAAAAGAAAGAGAAAATTAATAATATCCATGTTATAGAATACAAAGAGAATTTCCTAAATGAACAAAAAAAAAACTTTACTCTTTAGGATTGTTAAAAAAAAATTAATTAATCAGAAAAATTAGTTTAAAAAAATCTCTCTCAAGATGATATGATCATATGATTGTATTATTACATTAAATCCTTACAGTAGGTAGATATAGATAAAACCATTTTATATACCAATAGAACTAAGAGAAAAAATTAAGAAAATAAATTTTAAATCAAAATATGCCAATAGTTTCCAAACAAAGGCGAACAGCAGGTAAATACAGATAAAACCATTTTATATACCAATAGAACTAAGAGAAAAAATAGAAAAATAAATTTTAAATCAAAATATTTCAATAGTTTTCGGACTAAGGCGAACCATATGACATATAAGTTTTCAGACTAAAGTGAACCATATGACATATAAATTTAAGGTTTACTTTTTTTCCTCCTATGTTGCAGCCTAAGTTTGCCATCTGTAAAATTTTTCCAACTGAGACTACTGCTGCTCCTGGAATTAGTCATCACTGTGATGATGTAGGTTCAAGCTTTCAAACCCAACAGGTACGGTCACTTCCAGAATCACACATCCCGATGGATCAATTCGTTGCTCCGGATATAGGTGATCAGCAACCTCCTAAAGAATCCAATGAAAACTCGTGGGAATCTATGCTCAATGATATAGATTCATCGCTTATTTATCTCAATGACTTTCCAAGATGGTTCAATCTCAAATTTCTATAATTATTTAAATATATTTGTATTCTTGCTTGTCTTCCTACTTGTATGCACAAGGTTGGTTGGTTTTGAGATTCTTAACTGTAAGTTTGTCTCCATTTCATGTTCAATCTTAGTCTTGTTTATTTAATAGAAACTCCAGGAATTTTACTATCGCCAAGTTTTGCCTTCCTCTCTTCCTTCGTACAATCTTTTCTCCAGCAAATTCGTACATCCACATCATGATTCAGCATTTTTTAAAGATTTTGTACAATTTTAATTATCAAAAGTTAACAACAATTTAATCGTGTGTCGATGGTATCTAAAAGCCCTAAGCTTTTGTTGCTGGGCGTACATACATTTTTTCATTCTCCCTGCATATGTTATGGTAGATCTTGATATGGTTAGTTACCCGATGGGTACATGACCGAGTAAGACCTTTTTGCTCGATTTCCTGGATTTCACCTTTTTTTTTTTTTTGATAATAAAGGACACTAGCGCCTTTAGGAAAACCAACTCTTCTAGAATCTGCCATGGCTAGACGATTCAGTTGAAGTAGCAATGTCGACTGTGAATCCTAGCAGCCTCTGTTCCTATACTTAGCAATTCAGTTTGCTAAAAAATCATATTCCTGCTTAGCTTCTCTGTACATATGCCCACATTTAAAATTCAGAGTGGATGCACAAACAGACTGCAAGTCTCTCGGACAAAGATGAAAGTAATTCATACTTCCTTGAATCCAAGTTATCATGGTTGAAGAATCTCTTTTCGAAAGAACATCAGAGCTCTGGAATTCTCTGGTAATTTCTGATGACAACCCTAGTACTAGCAGCCTCCCAATAAACTGACTCGTCAAAATTAACTTTAAGAAAACTTACTTGAGGGAGATCTATGAGATAAATTTTGAGCAATTCATAGGACCATTAGGAAGGAAACCCTAAATGCTTAAGTCTTTAAAAGGGTGAGGACAGGAGGGTTGCATCATCTTTGATGCCTGAGCCTGGGCCTGTATCCACCATAATGCATACCCAAATATATTCTGCTCCTCCTTCATCTGTGCATCCAGTGGCCTCTAAAGAAGGAAGGTCCAAGATGGAGGGAATGGAAATGAGAGAATCTCATAGGTAGGTAAGAAATGCATCAAGAGGGGGGGGGAGCAAAAAGATTTGGAGAGCAACATTTGAGGAAGCCAGAATACCGTTATGCCAAAGTTTCCAATATATTCTGCTCCTCCTTCATCTGTGCATCCAGTGGCCTCTAAAGAAGGAAGGTCCAAGATGGAGGGAATGGAAACGAGAGAATCTCATAGGTAGGTAAGAAATGCATCAAGGCGGGGGGGGCAGGGGAGCAAAAAGATTTGGAGAGCAACATTTGAGGAAGCCAGAATACCGTTATGCCAAAGTTTCCAATATATTCTGCTCCTCCTTCATCTGTGCATCCAGTGGCCTCTAAAGAAGGAAGGTCCAAGATGGAGGGAATGGAAACGAGAGAATCTCATAGGTAGGTAAGAAATGCATCAAGGGGGGGGGAGCAAAAAGATTTGGAGAGCAACATTTGAGGAAGCCAGAATACCGTTATGCCAAAGTTTCCAAAGAAAATATAATATCCAGCTTCCATATCTTCTCAGCCTCAGAGTTCACCTGAACATCATCCCGGTATCCATCCATCCCGGGGCACGGCGCACGGAGGTATTCGGAGGTCCAAATTGTCGCATACTCTGCTTTTATTTTTATTTAAACCCGCATGACGACGTATCCGGCTTTTATTTTTATTTAAGCCCGGATAACGATGTATCCAGGCTTATTTATTTTTATTTAAGCCTGCATGACCACGTATCCAGCTTTTATTTTTATTTAAGCCCGGATGATGACGTATCCGGCTTATTTATTTTTATTTAAGCCCGGATCACGACGTATCCAGCTTTTAGTTTTCTCGGATGGCGACGTGAGTCCTTATTTTTATTTAAGCCGGGATTTGCATCGGGATGGGAAGATCTCAGACTTGAGACACGAGGAGATGGGACATCGGGATGGGAAGATGTCAGACTTGAGACACGAGGAGATGGTTGGACTTCTTCAGTCTTTCGAACAAGGGAACATTTTTGCACAACAAAGCCTTCCTAGCCATATCAAGCGTCTGGATATATATGTCAGACACAATCCACGCAGAGAAGGTATATTGAGCTTGATATAACGTTTTCGTTGTCAGTTTAAGCTTTACTACATTTTTCAGTGCTTGATGTATATAGTCTCTAGATCTAATATGATTTCGTATTTGCCTAAGATTTTTAGGCAAATAAGATTCTTATTGGGATAGTAGGGGCTACGGCCCAGCTTCTAATTTTAGGCAAAAGTCATGCATATGGTCCGAGCATATGGTTTGAGCATGAGCGAAGGATTTCGAAGCGAAGCACTTGCACAATGGTTTTATTCAAAAAGTGCATTATTCCAGAGCTCAAAATTCTGGACGTTCTCTGTCATTTTGACTCCCTTGGAAGAGAGTCTCGAAGGAACTTTTCTGTGATTTGTGTCTTTCGATTTCTGTCTCTTGTTCACTTTCTCCATTAATAAATTTAGAAGAATCACCGGCTTCTTCCGTTATACCCAACAAAAGATATAGAGAAAAATAAAAAAAAAAAGAAATTTCAATGGTGCTTTTGATTTTTTTTTTTTTAATGTTAGAATGGCAATTTCAATCCCATCCGTTATGCCTAACAAAAGATATAGAGGAAAAAAAAAATTAATGGTGCTTCTGATTTTTTTTTTTTTATTAGAATGGCAATTTCAATCCATCCGTTATGCCTAACAAAAGATAGAGAAAAAAAAAAATAATAGTGCTTTTGATTGGGGTTTTTCTTTTTTTTTTTAGAATGACAATTTCAATCCCATCTTTTACAAAGACAAGGCATGGTTTGATTACTCCTCTACTTACCTCTACTTAAATATTATAACATCTTTATATATTTTTCATAAATATTATTATATTATAATATTTAATTATAAATATAAAAGATATTGTAAAATTTATTAATATATTTAATGAAAATTTTTAGTTATATTATTAATTTTATAATTTTTATTAAAAATTTATATATATTATTAGAGGTGAGGATGGGAATGGAATAGGGTGGAAATGGGAATTTAACATTTTTTATTGGTGAAATGAGAATCAAAAAAATTTTGAGGATGAATTTGAAATATAAATTATTTTTTTATTCATTTATTTTTAATTTTATAGAAATAGAGATGAAAATAAAAATTAGCATTGAACGTTGTATTGTTACCCTAAACTTTTGTTTGAATGGCAATCCGTCTAACATAAATATGATCATAATTGCATGCACATAGATCACAATGAAGCCTGGATGAGCGATTTAACAGGAAGCACACGTAAAGGTTATTACGTCACACGTCTCTTCTATCATCATAACCGCAATGGAGCAAATCGTAAGACATCCGCAGGGGCACACGATGGGACTCTAAAGAAGCGAGAGTTGTTGGGCATGGTTCTTTGCGTAGGAGAAGGTTGATATACTCAAGTCCAAATTCAAACTTAGGCCGATGGACCATGATCGAGTTCACACAAAATAAAGAAAAGGTACGAATTATAATGGATAAAAAAATAAATTATTATTATCTTTTTTATTTTATTGAGAATAATAGCAAGAGATTCCAATCACTCATATAAATGATAATGTTTATATGATAATATTTTTTTAAAATTTTTTAGAGCGATAGTTAAATGGATAAGAGACTTATTCCTCTTTTCTTTACTTTCCGTTTGTTAATCTTTGTTAAGAGAACAAAACAATGGCTGAGCTGAGTATGCAAATCCTTCCTATATTAATAATTAATTCTCAATTTTATTTTTTTATTAATTCCTAACTGATATTTAGTTTCATAATTAATTCCCAATTTCACTTTATATTAATGATGGATGGAATGAAAAAATTCATTTAAATTAATTGATTCACATTATTTAATATCAATTTTATTTTGATTTATCTGAATTTTTTTTTGAATAATTTGATCATAAGGTTTTTGAAGATTAATAATATTAAAACATTTTATACTCATTGCATATATATATATATATATATATATATATAAAATCCATTAGAAAGGAAAAGAACGAAGATAACACTATTTTCAAACTAAGGCATACATTGCATACACTAGTTGCTATAATGGGTGGCTGTTAACTCTCCTAATCATCAATTGGCATTAGGAGGCCTTTAGGAGAGACTCTTAGGTTAAGCCAAAAGAAGAAAAGAAAGAGAAAATTAATAATATCCATGTTATAGAATACAAAGAGAATTTCCTAAATGAACAAAAAAAAAACTTTACTCTCTAGGATTGTTAAAAAAAAATTAATTAATCAGAAAAATTAGTTTAAAAAAATCTCTCTCAAGATGATATGATCATATGATTGTATTATTACATTAAATCCTTACAGTGGGTAGATATAGATAAAACCATTTTATATACCAATAGAACTAAGAGAAAAAATTAAGAAAATAAATTTTAAATCAAAATATGCCAATAGTTTCCAAACAAAGGCGAACAGCAAGTAAATACAGATAAAACCATTTTATATACCAATAGAACTAAGAGAAAAATAGAAAAATAAATTTTAAATCAAAATATTTCAATAGTTTTCGGACTAAGGCGAACCATATGACATATAAGTTTTCAGACTAAAGTGAACCATATGACATATAAATTTAAGGTTTACTTTTTTTCCTCCTATGTTGCAGCCTAAGTTTGCCATCTGTAAAATTTTTCCAACTGAGACTACTGCTGCTCCTAGAATTAGTCATCACTGTGATGATGTAGGTTCAAGCTTTCAAACCCAACAGGTACGGTCACTTCCAGAATCACACATCCCGATGGATCAATTCGTTGCTCCGAATATAGGTGATCAGCAACCTCCTAAAGAATCCAATGAAAACTCGTGGGAATCTATGCTCAATGATATAGATTCATCGCTTATTTATCTCAATGACTTTCCAAGATGGTTCAATCTCAAATTTCTATAATTATTTAAATATATTTGTATTCTTGCTTGTCTTCCTACTTGTATGCACAAGGTTTGTTGGTTAGTTTGGTTTTGAGATTCTTAACTGTAAGTTTGTCTCCATTTCATGTTCAATCTTAGTCTTGTTTATTTAATAGAAACTCCAGGAATTTTACTATCGCCAAGTTTTGCCTTCCTCTCTTCCTTCGTACAATCTTTTCTCCAGCAAATTCGTACATCCACATCACGATTCAGCATTTTTTAAAGATTTTGTACAATTTTAATTATCAAAAGTTAACAACAATTTAATCGTGTGTCGATGGTATCTAAAAGCCCTAAGCTTTTGTTGCTGGGCGTACATACATATTTTTCATTCTCCCTGCATATGTTATGGTAGATCTTGATATGGTTAGTTACCCGGTGGGTACATGACCGAGTAAGACCTTTTTGCTCGATTTCCTGGATTTCACCTTTTTTTTTTTTGATAATAAAGGACACTAGCGCCTTTAGGAAAACCAACTCTTCTAGAATCTGCCATGGCTAGACGATTCAGTTGAAGTAGCAATGTCGACTGTGAATCCTAGCAGCCTCTGTTCCTATACTTAGCAGTTCAGTTTGCTAAAAAATCATATTCCTGCTTAGCTTCTCTGTACATATGCCCACATTTAAAATTCAGAGTGGATGCACAAACAGACTGCAAGTCTCTCGGACAAAGATGAAAGTAATTCATACTTCCTTGAATCCAAGTTATCATGGTTGAAGAATCTCTTTTCGAAAGAACATCAGAGCTCTGGAATTCTCTGGTAATTTCTGATGACAACCCTAGTACTAGCAGCCTCCCAATAAACTGACTCGTCAAAATTAACTTTAAGAAAACTTACTTGAGGGAGATCTATGAGATAAATTTTGAGCAATTCATAGGACCATTAGGAAGGAAACCCTAAATGCTTAAGTCTTTAAAAGGGTGAGGACAGGAGGGTTGCATCATCTTTGATGCCTGAGCCTGGGCCTGTATCCACCATAATGCATACCCAAATATATTCTGCTCCTCCTTCATCTGTGCATCCAGTGGCCTCTAAAGAAGGAAGGTCCAAGATGGAGGGAATGGAAACGAGAGAATCTCATAGGTAGGTAAGAAATGCATCAAGAGGGGGGGGGAGCAAAAAGATTTGGAGAGCAACATTTGAGGAAGCCAGAATACCGTTATGCCAAAGTTTCCAATATATTCTGCTCCTCCTTCATCTGTGCATCCAGTGGCCTCTAAAGAAGGAAGGTCCAAGATGGAGGGAATGGAAACGAGAGAATCTCATAGGTAGGTAAGAAATGCATCAAGGCGGGGGGGGCAGGGGAGCAAAAAGATTTGGAGAGCAACATTTGAGGAAGCCAGAATACCATTATACCAAAGTTTCCAATATATTCTTCTCCTCCTTTATCTGTGCATCTAGTGGCCTCTAAAGAAGGAAGGTCCAAGATGGAGGGAATGGAAACGAGAGAATCTCATAGGTAGGTAAGAAATGCATCAAGGGGGGGAGGGGGGGTGGGGGGAGCAAAAAGATTTGGATAGCAACATTTGAGGAAGCCAGAATACCGTTATGCCAAAGTTTCCAAAGAAAATATAATATCCAGCTTCCATATCTTCTCAGCCTCAGAGTTCACCTGAACATCATCCCGGTATCCATCCATCCTGGGGCACGGCGCACGGAGGTATTCGGAGGTCCAAATTATCGCATACTCTGCTTTTATTTTTATTTAAACCGGCATCACGATGTATCCAACTTTTATTTTTATTTAAGCCCGGATAACGACGTATCCGGGCTTATTTATTTTTATTTAAGCCTGCATGACCACGTATCCAGCTTTTATTTTTATTTAAGCCCGGATGATGACGTATCCGGCTTATTTATTTTTATTTAAGCCCGGATCACGATGTATCCGGCTTTTAGTTTTCTCGGATGGCGACGTGAGTCCTTATTTTTATTTAAGCCGGGATTTGCATCGGGATGGGAAGATCTCAGACTTGAGACACGAGGAGATGGGACATCGGGATGGGAAGATGTCAGACTTGAGACACGAGGAGATGGTTGGACTTCTTCAGTCTTTCGAACAAGGGAACATTTTTGCACAACAAAGCCTTCCTAGCCATATCAAGCGTCTGGATATATATGTCAGACACAATCCACGGATTAAAGGTATATTGAGCTTGATATAACGTTTTCATTGTCAGTTTAAGCTTTACTACATTTTTCAGTGCTTGATGTATATAGTCTCTAGATCTAATATGATTTCTTATTTGCCTAAGATTTTTAGGCAAATAAGATTCTTATTGGGATAGTAGGGGCTACGGCCCAGCTTCTAATTTTCGGCAAAAGTCATGCATATGGTCCGAGCATATGGTTTGAGCATGAGCGAAGGATTTCGAAGCGAAGCACTTGCACAATGGTTTTATTCAAAAAGTGCATTATTCTAGAGCTCAAAATTCTGGACGTTCTCTGTCATTTTGACTCCCTTGGAAGAGAGTCTCGAAGGAACTTTTCTGTGATTTGTGTCTTTCAATTTCTGTCTCTTGTTCACTTTCTCCATTAATAAATTTAGAAGAATCGCCGGCTTCTTCCGTTATACCCAACAAAAGATATAGAGAAAAATAAGAAAAAAAAAGAAATTTCAATGGTGCTTTTGATTTTTTTTTTTTTAATGTTAGAATGGCAATTTCAATCCCATCCGTTATGCCTAACAAAAGATATAGAGGAAAAAAAAAATTAATGGTGCTTCTGATTTTTTTTTTTTATTAGAATGGCAATTTCAATCCATCCGTTATGCCTAACAAAAGATAGAGAAAAAAAAAAAATAATAGTGCTTTTGATTGGGGTTTTTCTTTTTTTTTTTAGAATGACAATTTCAATCCCATCTTTTACAAAGACAAGGCATGGTTTGATTACTCCTCTACTTACCTCTACTTAAATATTATAACATCTTTATATATTTTTCATAAATATTATTATATTATAATATTTAATTATAAATATAAAAGATATTGTAAAATTTATTAATATATTTAATGAAAATTTTTAGTTATATTATTAATTTTATAATTTTTATTAAAAATTTATATATATTATTAGAGGTGAGGATGGGAATGGAATAGGGTGGAAATGGGAATTTAACATTTTTTATTGGTGAAATGAGAATCAAAAAAATTTTGAGGATGAATTTGAAATATAAATTATTTTTTTATTCATTTATTTTTAATTTTATAGAAATAGAGATGAAAATAAAAATTAGCATTGAACGTTGTATTGTTACCCTAAACTTTTGTTTGAATGGCAATCCGTCTAACATAAATATGATCATAATTGCATGCACATAGATCACAATGAAGCCTGGATGAGCGATTTAACAGGAAGCACACGTAAAGGTTATTATGTCACACGTCTCTTCTATCATCATAACCGCAATGGAGCAAATCGTAAGACATCCGCAGGGGCACACGATGGGACTCTAAAGAATCTCATAGGTAGGTAAGAAATGCATCAAGTGGGGGTGGGGGGGGGGGGAGGGGGGCCGGGGGGAGCAAAAAGATTTGGAGAGCAACATTTGAGGAAGCCAGAGTACCGTTATGCCAAAGTTTCCGAAGAAAATATAACATCCAGCTTCCATATCTTCTCAGCCTCAGAGTTCACCTGAACATCATCTCCCTCACTATCGCCCAAAGCCTCCGCTACATCTTTGACAGAGACTCTGACCTTATAATTCCTGCTCCAATAAAGAACATCTTGTTGACTTTCGATACCAAACGAGATATTTACTATTTCTTCAATAATACTTAGGGAATATTCTCGGCAAGTGCTCCTGATTCCAAACATTTGAGGACAAAGTCAGATGGGCCATCATAGATAAAGCTGACAAGGCTTCCATGTCATAAGTTATGAGTCTTCAATTCAAAGGGGTAGTGGAGAACCATGGCTGGTTTCAATATCAATACTAGTACCCCTCCTAATAGGCCAAAACTAGTCTTTCTTTAGATTACTTGAAACCCTATTGATTCAAATCCAGTCTCAGGTGCACTGTCTTTGAACCTAACTTTCAATCTTCACATGATCTGATTTTTGGTATTATAATTGATCTGATCATAGTAAGTAAACCATAGACCCAAATCTATCAAGGCTTAACCTCATCAATCAATACATTAAGGTAAGTAGCCTAATCATAGTTAGAGTATTTTCTAAAATTATATAAGATTTAGATTACAAAATTTTAAAAATATTTTAATTCTTTACATGAAAATCTTAAAAATTTACATGTTTGGATTGATCGTATTTGTTAAATTATACAAAATTATTTTGAAATTTTAATATGCACAGTATTTAATTTTAAAAATTATATAGTTATATATGATATGTGATAGGTATATTTAATAAGATTTTATGGCATAAAAAGTTAAATTATAAGTTTTATAAATTTCTTGCGTATCTTATTATTAAAAACTTAATCAAGTAAGCATGGCTGCTCTTGGACCACATGAGGTCATGCCAGCTTAAGTTAGACGGAGGGTACGATGACTATGCTCCACACAACCAATGCCATGCGCACCACCTTCGCGTAGAATAAATAAAAAGGCATGGGTAGGGCCCAAAAAAATTTTAGGGTGTGGGCTAATTTTTTAACTCATCAAATCAGGCTTAAAAAAAATAGTTCTCATCCGAATATATATATATATATATATATATATATATAATTATTTTCTTCTAAATGTCATAGGTATAAATTGGCTAAAATGAGGCTAAGGATAACAATGGTAGCCTGACATATGAGGTTGGGTCTGAACTCAGATCAGATATGGACGGTTCAAGCTCAATCTGATGGAAACCTCTAAGAACTTGGGTTCAATTCGACTCAGTGTACCATATAAATACACATATATAAGAAAACTATTATAGATTGATATATATATATATATATATATATATATATATATATATATATTATTCATTTTAGTCTACAATTCGTTTCAGCCTCATCCTAGTCATATGGGCTAAAAAATTTGGCTTAGGCTTGGAAAATTTTTAGGTAGGCTCAGATACCTTGTTGAAGGTGGGAATCGCTTGACCATCCCAGCGGCCATTTCTTCGCATTTTTTTAACGACAGAGGATTAGATCACGAGAAATTTTTATTGGGCCAGACTCAGGCCGACTAATTTAAGTTCGAGCTCGGTCTGGTTCAGTCCAATGCCTCGACATTTTTTTATCATGAGATCATGGCTGGACACTGGACTCTTGTAGACCAATTTGAGAAAATCTAAGTAGGATGACAGGGGCTGGAGATATAACCATGCGTCAGGCCCAACTTCCTTCGAACAGTCGATGCGTCGAAGAAACTGAAATATTTAGTGACTATAATAAATAAAAAAAAACTTTTTGTGCCTTAAAAAAAATTGTATGCATAAAAATAAAGGGGAATTCACAGATTTTTCTCTCCATCATTTTTTTTTTTTTTTTTTGCCAGAATCAATTGCTCTGCTTCTCTCGCAAACCAACAAACTGAAATTATTCTTCAAAACGTATTAACTATGGGGAGGAAATGAACGTATTCTTTATTAAATTAACAGGTTACCGGGTTAATTCCTGAAACAAATTGCTAATCGTATTTCCCAAGCTCAATCAACAAATCAAATCACACCCCACCGTTTCCAACCGGGAAACAACTTAACCTCAAATCTAAAATAATCCCCAAAAATCATAAAAAAAAGGGCCACTAAATGAACATTTTAGCAGTGTTGGCTAAGGATGTACTCAAGTATTGGTCCTGCAAACCATTGCATTAATGATGGAAAAATAATAATATATTCTCATTTAAAATAAATAGTTTCTTCAAATCAAAAAGTCTTTGTAAAACTGTCTTTGTTGCCGTATAGCTAAACAAGATTGTATAATTGTAAAATTAAAAAATTATTATTTTGTTGCTATCAAAAATATTATTTAATTAAATAATATAAGCATCATTTTTTAGAGTTCAATCAATCCTACATTTGAAATAAATAGAAGAAAAATATAATTATAACATTTTAAATTATATTACATATGAATTTTAGAATATAAAATTGAATTTCTCCTTTCTATACTTTTATATTTAAAGGAGAGAGTTATATTTAAAACAGAGAGATTCAAACCATAAAAGTATAGGCCCTATAAACCATTCTAATTCAAAATAAATAATTTTTTGGAACGAAAACAAAAAGCTTTTGTAAAGCTATCTTTAAATACAGCACAGCTAAGCAAGAGTGTATGATTGTAAAATTAAAAAATTATTATTTGGTTGCCCTCAAAAATATTGTTTAGTTAAATAATGTATGATCAATTTTTAGGGTTATAGGAATTCTACATATACAATAAATATTAAACAAAATATAATTACAAGATTTTAAATTATATTACATATAAATTTTAGAATATAAAATCAAAATTTTATTTATTTTATTGTTATATTAAAAAAAAAAAGATTCAAACCAATCATGATTTAAATTGTAAAAATAGACATGTCATAAATTACCTTTCTTAAAAATTAGGGATTAGTTTTATATCAAAGTGGGGTGAATGGGTTGGATTGGAGGGGATTTTATATTTTTAAAAGAAAAATACAAAATCATATAATTATTTATGATATTTATAAAATAGATGATGGTAGCAAGAGTTTTAGCCTCATGTCAAGCTTTCTCTAGTTTTTCACGGATTTCTTGTTGCTCTCTTTTGTTTTACGATGAGTTTTGTTCCATTTTGACAATTTAAATCTTTTTTCTCCCTCTATTGGTGCTTTATAGTCTTCTTTAACACATTAAGCCATCAGATGTTGTATAGACTTTATATAATCCCCCTCCAACTCTCACACTGAACGACCCGCTTTTTCTTTCTTTTACTTCATTGCTTACATTCGTTGATCCTATAGTCTACCATCTACAGCGGAGCACCTCCAAGCCCATTGAGGGCACATCCACTGCAGGTAGTCTGAGGCCATCTTTATGAGGACATTCCTATCTCTTTCTTGGATCATAATCTTTTTGATGAAGTTCGATAAACTTGAGCTGTTACTCTCAAATTTTTTAAAAATCTTATTATAAACATGCAACGCATGAACATACTGAATACAAGCCTCAATGAGATAAGATCTCGGCTCTTTTAAACTTTCAATGTATATGAATTATCAAAGTCAAATAACATGTACCTAATTGTAGGTTGGCCAAATGCCTCACTCGTTCCTAACACCTGCTTCTGGGTTTCAAAAATTTTGTATCTATCTAAAGGGTATGCTTTCATATACATAAATTCTAATCCCTTATCATAAATATCTGCCTCCAAGAATCCAAAAAAAAAAAAAAAAGAAAATCTTTCCAAGAAGTACACAAATTCATTAGATCATGATGTACCACTAAATGGAAGCTTCCCATGATTACAAAAGGGCAATCCTCAAAGAACACTTCTGTCCTTTCAATTGATTTTTTTTGAGAAGTCATCAATCATGCCAGAACTTGAATATGGTTCTCACCCAAGCTTGACTCAGTTACATCCTTGGTACCTGTTCTTCTGGTTGGCTAATTCAGTTCGTTTTATCCCCTTAGGCATTTGATTTGGGAATGAAGCATGGAATGAGTCTTTTTTTTTTTTTTTTTTTTAATGAAGAAAACAGGTATGGGTCTTATTCGACTAATCAAGTTTAGGAAAATGAGTAGTAGCAGTAGTTAATTCCAAAAAAAAACTTGTTTATACGTAAAATAACAATTCCGACAAGAGGCTGGAATCATGCTATTCCTCGAGTAAGGGCCTCTTTCATTGCTACACCCTTTGCTATATGGGCCAAAATGCTCTGAAACATAGAGCCAGTCTAATCAGGACCAAAGACTTTCATATTCCAGACAATCAAGAATACCTATTCCAACAGGAATAACTAAGAATAACCATCTCTACGCCACTCCACGTAATTTAGCCCAAGTATCTGGTAACCATAGCTCTGTTTATCCTTTTGAGCAGAACAAAGAGAGGGCTCGTTAGTCAAGCCTTAGTCACAAGAAAAGAAGAAGAAGAAGAAGAAAAGGAATAAGTTCTTAATTTTCCACACAAATTCTTGAACATGCCAGTTCTTATCCATGTATCTTAGTTCTAGGTCTCATGTCTGAGCAACAATGTTGCTTCCCATCAGCTTATGCCCCACTTTGACATTAGAAAAAAAAAAACACTTACCATTTTCACTCTTAACATCATGTATCTTAGATTTGCATCTTATTTCTAAGTGACAAACTTTCCTTCTATCAACATACATAACTCTCGTTACATTAAAAACGAACGGATTTGCCACCCTTACACTTGATATATGCTAGACTACCATCAACCACGTATACTTTATTTCTATAGGCTGCATTTATTCAAACAGAACAGTCATAAAATCACACACCATAAAGATAAGCCGGGAGCTTCGGCTCGACGACGACTTCAAGTGGTACCTTCCTCGGCGTCGACAGACCAAAGATCTCCTCCATGCTCGTGTCCTCCACCTTCACCCCGTCGGGCGGCCTCCATGCAAAGCCATGCGGCGGGTTGGCCGTGCTCACCCGTATCACCTTGAGCCCAAGGCTGTACCCAGGCACATCCGCCGCCCGACCCGAACCGCAAAAGCTCGAAGTCCCTGCCCCTTCACATCTATCGTGCTTCCGAAGAACCGATTTGGCCGGAACTCCTCCAGCGAATCCCATATCGTTGGGTCCCTCCCGATAGTCCACACGTTGACTAGCACGCGGGTCCCCGCCGGGAT
This sequence comes from Metroxylon sagu, assembly GCA_017589505.3. NCBI lineage: Eukaryota > Viridiplantae > Streptophyta > Magnoliopsida > Arecales > Arecaceae > Metroxylon > Metroxylon sagu. The sequence continues at coordinate 27,853 of JACVBY030000115.1, forward strand.
GTCGTAGCCGGCGATGTTGCAATCCTCGCGGCATTGCCGGGGAACGAGCATGGGCGCCACTGGGTGCATCCTCATGGTCTCCTTGATGATAGCCTCGATGTAGGGGAGGCGGTGCACCTCCTTCTCCTCGACCCACCGATCCCTTCCGATGACCCGGTCGAGCTCCTCGGTAGCCTTCTTGAAGATTTCCGGCCGCTTGAGGAGCTCGGAGATGGCCCATTCTACGGTCACGGCGGAGCTCTCTGTGCCACCGGCGATCAAGTCCTGGACCATTGGAGCAAGGAGCCGGTGTTAGACCCTCAACAAAATCTTGTAGGCTAATTGACTCGGTTTGGTTTTTGCCGCTCTAAAGTTTGGCTGCATCACTTTCTAACTCTAATTTGGATCAGTTTGACCAAAACTAGATTCAGTCGTACCATGTTGCATGATACTTCTGGTACGTGCAATGATATTGATGGAATTTAATAAACGTGCATCACATTTTTTTTCCTTGGAATAGCAGAAAGATTGTCATCTATCGAACCATTTAATACGTCGTCAGCCATCCGACCGTGCAAAGGTGTATGGTTTGAAGATGTGCATCCGTTTATAAACCACATGCATCTCAAGGCATGATCGGATGGCTGATACGACATCATCCCAACAAATGATCTCATAATGACCAAACCTACTCTGTTTCTCGTATCACAGCACGCACTCCGCATGTAGTACCACAAGGTATGGGCGTGACGTTTCATCTATTTTTCCTGGTCAAACTTGGTCATAAGCAAAAAGATTTGGAGAGCAATATTTGAGGAAGCCAGAATACCGTTATGCCAAAGTTTCCAATATATTCTGCTCCTCCTTCATCTATGCATCCAGTGGCCTCTAAAGAAGGAAGGTCCAAGATGGAGGGAATGGAAACGAAAGAATCTCATAGGTAGGTAAGAAATGCATCAAGAGGGGGGGAGCAAAAAGATTTGGAGAGCAACATTTGAGGAAGCCAGAATACCGTTATGCCAAAGTTTCCAATATATTCTGCTCCTCCTTCATCTGTGCATCCAGTGGCCTCTAAAGAAGGAAGGTCCAAGATGGAGGGAATGGAAACGAGAGAATCTCATAGGTAGGTAAGAAATGCATCAAGAGGGGGGGGAGCAAAAAGATTTGGAGAGAAACATTTGAGGAAGCCAGAATACCGTTATGCCAAAGTTTCCAATATATTATGCTCCTTCATCTATGCATCCAGTGGTCTCTAAAGAAGGAAGGTCCAAGATGGAGGGAATGGAAACGAGAGAATCTCATAGGTAGGTAAGAAATGCATCAAGAGGGGGGGGGAGGAGCAAAAAGATTTGGAGAGCAACATTTGAGAAAGCCAGAATACCGTTATGCCAAAGTTTCCAATATATTATGCTCCTCCTTCATCTGTGCATCCAGTGGCCTCTAAAGAAGGAAGGTCCAAGATGGAGGGAATGGAAATGAGAGAATCTCATAGGTAGGTAAGAAATGCATCAAGAGGAGGGGGGAGCAAAAAGATTTGGAGAGCAACATTTGAGGAAGCCAGAATACCGTTATGCCAAAGTTTCCAATATATTATGCTCCTCCTTCATCTGTGCATCCAGTGGCCTCTAAAGAAGGAAGGTCCAAGATGGAGGGAATGGAAACGAAAGAATCTCATAGGTAGGTAAGAAATGCATCAAGAGGGGGGGAGCAAAAAGATTTGGAGAGCAACATTTGAGGAAGCCAGAATACCGTTATGCTAAAGTTTCCAATATATTCTGCTCCTCCTTCATCTGTGCATCCAGTGGCCTCTAAAGAAGGAAGGTCCAAGATGGAGGGAATGGAAACGAGAGAATCTCATAGGTAGGTAAGAAATGCATCAAGAGGGGGGGGAGCAAAAAGATTTGGAGAGCAACATTTGAGGAAGCCAGAATACCGTTATGCCAAAGTTTCCAATATATTATGCTCCTTCATCTGTGCATCCAGTGGCCTCTAAAGAAGGAAGGTCCAAGATGGAGGGAATGGAAACGAGAGAATCTCATAGGTAGGTAAGAAATGCATCAAGAGGGAGGAGGAGCAAAAAGATTTGGAGAGCAACATTTGAGGAAGCCAGAATACCGTTATGCCAAAGTTTCCAATATATTCTGCTCCTCCTTCATCTGTGCATCCAGTGGCCTCTAAAGAAGGAAAGTCCAAGATGGAGGGAATGGAAACGAGAGAATCTCATAGGTAGGTAAGAAATGCATCAAGGGGGGGAGGGGGCGCGGGGGGAGCAAAAGGATTTGGAGAGCAACATTTGAGGAAGCGAGAATACCGTTATGCCAAAGTTTTCAAAGAAAATATAACATCCAGCTTCCATATCTTCTCAACCTCAGAGTTCACCTGAACATCATCCTGGTATCCATCCATCCCGGGGCACGGCGCACCGAGTTATTCGAAGGTCCAAATTGTCGCATGCTCTGCTTTTATTTTTATTTAAGCCCGCATGACGATGTATCCGGCTTTTATTTTTATTTAAGCCCGGATAACGACGTATCCGGGCTTATTTATTTTTATTTAAGCCCGCATGACCATGTATCTGGCTTTTATTTTTATTTAAGCCCGGATGACGACGTATCCGGCTTATTTATTTTTATTTAAGCTCACTTAAGTTTTTGGGTCATAAAATTTTGATCCGCTAATGAGTTAATTAGACCAGCAGATGAGCTTAGGGTACTACAAATGGTATCAGAGCCGATTCAAATATATAAAAATTGATGGGCATGAGAAAAGAGCTACCCATAGAAAGAAAAGAAATGTATTATGTGCTTATAACTTAAGCCCACTTACTATCCATTAATTTTCACTCGAATTTTTAGACTATATGATTTCGGTCTGCTAACGATTTGAGTTTTTGGGCTATATGATTTTGGTTTGTTAATGAGTTAATTAGAAGAGCCGATGGATTTGAAGTGTTACAATTTATTAAGAAAAAATATATAAAAAGTACATGTTGTGAAGATAAGAATAGCGTTAGAATGGTCATGATTTCAAAATGGAATGAATTGCTGTTTCAAATAAGGCAAATTTTATCCAAGAAAAACACACCTGAGTGAACGCCTTGACGCCATGCCTCTCAAGCTTGACCTCCAGATTGGGATCGTTGGCAAGCTGCAGAAGAACATCGACCATGTCCTTGGCCACGAAATTCTCCCCCTCCCGCCGCCGCCTCTCGTTGTGTTAGTCGAGCACATGCTCGAGGAACCTGTCGAACATGTTGCTGATCCTCTTCATCCGCCTGATGTAGCCCTGCAAGTCCAAGAAATCCAGCCATGGTATCGAATCTCCGACGTTCATGACCCCGTTAAGCAAGAAAAGCTCGTCGAGCATCGCCTTGAACTCCTCGGGCGACACGATTGCCCCCTCGGACTTGGCCAAATACTTCTTCCCCAGCACCATCCGGCTTATGACGTTGAGACTGACGTTTGAGAGGCTGATCCTTGAGGTTAATGGACCTCCCTGAGGAGTTGAAGAGGTCCCGGAGGAGGTTCTTCACCTCCTCCACTCTTATGTACTCGTAGGAGTCCAGCCTTCTCGCGCTGAAGAGCTCCATCATGCACATCTTGCGAGCCTGGCACCAGTACGGGCCGTATTGGGACCAAGTGATGTCGGAGTAATTGTAGGTGGTGTACTTGCCGGCGGCGGTCTTGGGCCGGCCGCAGAAGGTGACATCATGGGTTTTGAGGACAAGTTTGGCCATGTTGACGGAGGAGGCGATGACGACCGGAAAGGAGCCGAAGTAAAGGTGCATGAGGGGGCCGTACTTCTGCGAGAGGGCGTGGAGGGAACGGTGGGGGAGGGAGCTGATGAGGTTGAGGTTTCCGATGATGGACCAAGGCTTTGGGCCGGGGGGAAGGTTTAAGTCACGGTGGCGCCGCCTCCGGCCGAGAAGGGATTTGAGGAGGAGGAGGGATGCTAGCATAGTTGCTAGATATATGGCCCATGATGGTGATTCCATTGGTGGTGGCAGCTGAGGGAAGCTAAGAGGAGGAGGAAGCTGGGGTTGGTGGTGGTGGTGGTGGTGGTGGAGGTGGTGGTGGGGGGTTAGGGTTATTTATAACTTGAGAGAGCCATTGAGCTTGCTTCTATGTATTTAATTATATATAAGAGTGTATTTATGTTATAATTCTTTGCCATGTAATTATATGCGTTATTGCTGGATGTTGATCTATTTTGACCAGGGGTCACTAATTAGAAATATATGGAAGCAATCTCTTCAATAAGGCTGTGACTCGTACCTATGAATGCGTTCATTCTTTTTTTAATATATTTGTGTTGGACCCAACGAGATGCGAAAAGATTTTCTTCACAAGGATGATGCTAATAATTTTCTAAGAAGCTGCACTAGACCTTTCCTTCTTCTTACACACGAAATATTTTATACGGAGTCTTGGGTGTTCATAGTTATCGCAGGAGACTACAAATTAAGCTGCGTCGTGGTGATGGCACAACTTCTTTTTATCGCCAATATTTATATTAATTCATGGTTATATCATATGAAGAGATAATTACAATTTAAATCTTATAAAATATTAAAAAAAATCTCTACAGTTCATAGTTTATATCATTTAAAACTCTTCATTTATCTATACTAATGATGCCATTTTCATGTTTGGATCCTTGGATTAGATTGATTTAAATTGAATTTTCAATCCAATCTAACATTTGGGAATATAAAAACAGAGTTATATACGGTAGATCTCATTACAATATTAATTTTCTACATGTAAAAAGCATGGATTGTTAAACTTTATCTTAAGAGGGATGTGAAATTAGAAAGCCACTGCATTTGGTTTATTAATCTAATTCTATCTTAATTTAGACTTTATGCTAAACACGCCTTAAGAGCATATACATTCAACGTAGTAATTATTTGATGATAAAAATAATTACAAAAAAGATTTATTATTTTTAATTAATAATTTAATAATAAATTATTAATGTATGCAAATAATTTTTTATTTACTAATCAAATAATATTTTATGATGACTATTATAATGTGTAATGCACAAGCCTTCATAATAACTACGTCAGTAGAATATATATTTAGGTTAAAAATTTGAAATGTTATAGGTTATGAACCATATATATATATATATATATATATATTAAGTGTAAAATTTAAGTTGTAACTTTTTTTTTAAGTATACTGTATAAATTTGTAATTATTTCTTGATGTATATAGAAAAGTTTAGCTTCTTAAACCCTTAAACCCTAAACCCTAAAACCCTTAAACCCTTAAACCCTAAACCCTAAAACCCTAAAACCCTTAAACCCTAAAACCCTAAAACCCTTAAACCCTAAAACCCTAAACCCCTAAAACCTAAACCCCTAAAACCCTAAACCCTAAAACCCTAAAACCCTAAACCCTAAAACCCTAAAACCCTAACCCCTAAACCCCTAAACCCTAAAACCCTAAACCCTAAAACCCTAAAACCCTAAACCCTAAAACCCTTAAACCCTAAAACCCTAAACCCCTAAAACCTAAACCCCTAAAACCCTAAACCCTAAAACCCCCTAAAACCCTAAAACCCTAACCCCTAAACCCCTAAACCCTAAACCCTAAAACCCTAAAACCCTAAACCCTAAAACCCTAAACCCTAAACCCTAAAACCCTAAAACCCTAAAACCCTGAAACCCTAAACCCTAAACCCTAAACCCTAAACCCTAAACCCTAAACCCTTAAACCCTAAACCCTAAACCCTAAAACCTAAAACCCTAAACCTAAAACCCTAAAACCCTAAACCCTAAAACCTAAAATCCTAAACCCAAAACCTAAAACCTAAACCCTAAACCCTAAATCCTAAACCCTAAATCCTAAAACCCTAAAACCCTAAAACCTAAACCCTAAACCCTAAACCCTAAACCCTAAAACCCTAAAACCCTAAAACCCTAAAACCTAAACCCTAAACCCTAAACCCTAAACCCCTAAACCCTAAAACCCTAAAACCTTAAACCCCTAAAACCCTAAACCCCTAAACCCCTAAAACCCCTAAACCCTAAAACATAAACCCCTAAAACCCTAAACCCTAAACCCTGAACCCTAAACCCTAAACCCTGAACCCCTAAACCCTAAAACCCTAAACCCCTAAAACCTGAACCCTAAATCCTAAACCCTAAACCCCTAAACCCTAAAACCCTAAGCCCTAAATCCTAAACCCTAAAACCCTAAAACCCTAAAACACTAAAACCTAAAACCCTAAACCCCTAAACCCCTAAACCCCTAAACCTAAACCCTAAAAACTAAAACCTAAACCCTAAACCCTAAACCCTAAACCCTAAACCCTAGACCCTTAAACCCTAAAACCCTAAAACCCTAAACCCAAAAACCCAAAAGCCCTAAAACCCTAAAACCCTAAACCCTAAAACCTAAAATCCTAAAACCCTAAAACCTAAACCCTAAAACCCTAAAACCCTAAACCCTTAAAACCCTAGACCCAAAACCCTAAAACCCTGAACCCTAAATCTTAAACCCTAAACCCTAAAACCCTGAACCCTGAACCCTGAACCCTAAAACCCTAAAACCCAAACCCCCTAAAACCTAAAACCCAAACCTCAAAACCCTAAAACCCTAAGCCCTAAACCCTAAAACCCCAAACCCTTAAACCCTTAAACCCTTAAACCCCAAACCCCAAACCCCAAACCCCAAAACCCAAAACCCAAAACCCCAAAACCCCAAAACCCTAAACCCCTAACCCCCTAACCCCCTAACCCCTAACCCTTAACCCTTAACCCTTAACCCTTAACCCCTTAAACCCTTAAACCTTAAACCCTAAAAACCCTTAAACCCTTAAAACCCTTAAAACCTTAAAAACCATAAACCCTAAAAACCCTAAAACCCTAAACCAAAACCCTAAAACCCCAAAACCTAAACCCCAAAACCCAAAAACCCTAAAACCCCAAAAACCCTGAACCCTGAACCCTGAACCCTAAAACCCTGAACCCTGAACCCTGAACCCTGAACCCCTAGAACCCCTGAACCCCTGGAACCCCGAAACCCCGAACCTCGAACCCCAAACCCTGAACCCCGAACCCTGAACCTAAAACCCTGAAACCCTAAACCCCTAAAACCCTAAAAACCCTAAACCCTAAACCCTAAACCCTAAACCCCTAAAAACCCCAACCCCAAAACCCAAAACCCAAAACCCCTAACCCCTAACCCCTAAACCCTAAACCCCTAAACCCTAAAAACCCTAAAAACCTAAACCCTAAACCCCCTAAAACCCTAAACCCCTAAACCCAAAAAACCCCAAAAAACCCTTAACCCTTAAACCCCTAAACCCTAAAACCTAAACCCTAAAACCCTAAACCTAAAACCCTAAAACCCTAAAACCCAAACCCCTAAAACCCTAAACCCTAAACCCTAAAACCCTAAAACCCTAAACCCTAAAAACCATAAACCCTAAAAACCCTAAAACCCTAAACCAAAACCCTAAAACCCTAAAACCCCAAAACCTAAACCCCAAAACCCAAAAACCCTAAAACCCTAAAAACCCTAAAACCCAAAACCCTAAAACCCTGAACCCTGAACCCTGAACCCTGAACCCTAAAACCCTGAACCCTGAACCCCTGGAACCCCGGAACCCCGAACCCCAAACCCCTAAACCCCGAACCCTGAACCTAAAACCCTAAACCCCTAAAACCCTAAAACCCTAAAAATCCTAAAAACCCAAAACCCTAAACCCTAAACCCTAAAACCCTAACCCTAAACCCTAAACCCTAAACCCTAACCCCTAAACCCTAAACCCTCAACCCCTAAAAACCCCAACCCCAAAATCTAAAACCCAAAACCCCTAAACCCCTAAACCCTAAAAATCCTAAAAACCTAAACCCTAAACCCTGAAACCCTGAACCCCCTAAAACCCTAAACCCTAAACCCCTAAACCCAAAAAATCCCAAAAAAACCCAAAAAACCCTTAACCCTTAAACCCCTAAACCCTAAAACCTAAACCCTAAAACCCTAAAACCCTAAACCTAAAACCCTAAAACCCAAACCCCTAAAACCCTAAACCCTAAACCCTAAACCCTAAACCCTAAATCCCTAAACCCTAAAACCCTAAAAACCTAAACCCCTAAAACCCCTAAAACCCTAAACCCCTTAAAACCCTAAAACCCTAAACCCTAAACCCCCTAAACCCTAAAACCTAAACCCTAAACCCTAAAACCTAAACCCTAAAAAAACCTAAAAAAACCCTAAACCCTAAAACCCTAAACCCTAAACCCTAAACCCCAAAACCCAAACCCCAAACCCTAAAAACCCTAAAACCCCTAAAACCCCTAAAAACTAAAAACCCTAAACCCCTAAAACCCTAAACCCTAAACCCCTAAAACCCTAAAACCCTAACCCTAAAACCCTAAAACCCTAAAACCTAAAACCTAAACCCCTAAAACCCTAAACCCTAAAAACCCTAAACCCTAAAAACCCTAAACCCTAAACCCTAAACCCTAAACCCTAAACCCTAAACCCCAAAACCCAAAAACCCTAAACCCCAAAAACCCTAAACCCTAAAACCCAAAACCCAAAACCCAAAAATCCAAAACCCTAAAACCCTAAACCCTGAAACCCTGAACCCTGAACCCTGAACCCTGAACCCCGGAACCCCGAACCCCAAACCTCGAACCTAAAACCCTGAAACCCTAAACCCCAAACCCCTAAACCCTAAAACCCTAACCTAAACCCTAAAAACTAAACCCTAAACCCTAAAAACTAAACCCTAAAACCCTAAAAACCCCAAATCTAAACCCCTAAAACCCTAAACCCCTAAAACCCCTAAAACCCCAAAACCCTAAACCCTAAACCCCTAAAACCCTTAAACCCTAAAACCCTAAAACCTGAACCCTAAAACCCTAAAACCTAAAACCCTAAAACCCTAAAACCTAACCCCTGAACCCTTAAACCTGAACCCCTAAACCCTGAACCCCTTAAACCCTAAAAACCCTAAACCCTAAAACCCTAAAACCCCTAAACCCTAAAAACCCTAAAAAACCTAAACCCTAAACCCTAAACCCTAAAACCCTAAAACCCTAAAAAAACCCTAAACCCTAAAAACCCTAAACCCAAAAAACCAAAAACCCTAAACCCTAAACCCTAAACCCAAAAACCCAAAACCCCCAAAAACCCCCAAACCCTAAAAACCCTAAACCCTAAACCCTAAACCCCTAAAACCCTAAACCCCTAAAACCCTAAACCCCTAAAACCATAAAAACCCTTAAAACTCGAAACCCCTTAAACCCCTAACCCCTAACCCCTAACCCCTAAAACCTAAAAAACCCCCTAAAAAACCCTAAACCCCAAACCCCCCAACCTCCAACCCCTAATCCTAAAACCTAAACTGTAAACCCTAAAACCCAAAACCCTACAAACCCTATAAACCCTAAACCCTAAAAACCTAAAACCCTAAACCATAAACCCTAAACCTAAACCCTAAAAACCCTAAAAAACCCTAAAAAACCCCAAACCCAAAACCCTAAAAACCCTAAAAATCCTAAACCCTAAAACCCTAAACCCTAAACCCTAACCCCTAACCCCTAACCCACTAAAACCCAAAAACCCTAAAACCCAAAACCCCTAAAACCCCTAAAACCCTAAAACCTAAACCCCTAAACCCTAAAAACCCTAATCCTAAAAACCCTAAACCCTAAAAACCCTAAACACCCTAAACCCTAAACCCTAACACTAAAACCCTAAAAAAACCTAAAAAACCCTTAAAAAACCTAAAAAACCCTAAACCCTAAACCCCTAAACCCTAAACCCCTAAACCCCAAAACCCTAAACCCTAAACACTAAAACCCTAAAAACCTAAAAACCCTAAAAACCCTAAAACACTAAAAACCCTAAACCCCTAAAAACCCTAAACCCTAAACCCTTAAACCCTAAACCCCTAAAACCCCTAAAACCCTAAAACCCCTAAACCCCTAAACCCTAAACCCTAAACCCCTAAAACCTAAACCCTGAACCCTATAAACCCTATAAACCCTAAACCCTAAACCCTAAAACCCAAAAAAAACCCTAAAAAACCTAACCCCCTAACCCTCTAAAACCCTAAACCCTAAAACCCCAAACCCTAAACCCCAAAAACCCCTAAACCCCAAAAACCCTAAACCCTAAACCCTAAACCCTAAACCCTTAAAACCCTAAACCCTTAAAACCCTTAAAACCCTAAACCCTAAAACCCAAAACCCCAAAACCTAAACCCCTAACCCCTAAACCCTAAACCCTAAAACCCCAAACCCCAACCCCCAACCCCCAACCCCTAAAACCCTAAAACCTAAAAAACCCTAAACCCCTAACCCCCTAAACCCTAAAAAACCCTAAAAAACCCTAAACCCTAAAAAACCTAAAAAACCTAAAAAACCCTAAACCCTAAACCCTAAACCCTAAACCCAAAAAAGCCCTAAAAAACCTAAAAAACCCTTAAAACCCTTAAACCCTTAAAACCCTTAAACCCCTTAAAACCTAAACCCTAAAACCCTTAAACCCCTAAACCCCCTAAACCCTTAAAAACCTAAAACCCTAAACCCTAAACCATAAACCCTAAAACCCTAAAACCCTAAACCAAAAACCCTAAACCCCTAAACCCTAAACACTAAACCCTAAACCCCTAAAACCTTAAAACCCCCTAAACCCCCTAAAACCCCTAAAAAACCCCTAAAAAAACCCTAAAAACCCTTAAACCCCCAAACCCCTAAAACCCCAAACCCTAAAACCCCCAAAACCCAAAACCCCAAAAACCCCAAAAACCCTAAAACCCCCTAAAACCCTAAACCCTAAAACCCTAAAACCCCTAAAACCCTAAAACCCTAAACCCCTAAAACCCCCAACCCCAACCCCAACCCCCAAACCCCAAACCCTAAAACCCTAAAACCCTAAACCCCTAAAACCTAAACCCTAAACCCTAAAAAACCCTAAACCCTAAAAACCCCCAAACCCCAAAACCCCAAATCCCTAAAACCCTAAACCCTAAAACCCTAAAAACCTAAACCCCTAAAACCCTAAACCCTAAAACCTAAAACCTAAACCCCTAAACCCTAACCCCCTAAAACCCCTTAAAAAACCCTAAAAACCCCTTAAAAACCCTGAACCCCGAACCCTCGAACCCTAAAACCCTAAACCCCTAAAACCTAAACCCTAAACCCTAAACCCTAAAAACCCCTAAAAACCCTAAAAACTAAACCCCAAACCCCAAAACCCCAAACCTCCAAACCCTAAAACCCCTAAAACCCTAAACCCCTAAACCCCTAAAAACCTAAAACCCTAAACCCTAAACCCTAAACCCTAAACCCTAAACCCTAAACCCTAAACCCTAAACCCCTAAATCCTAAACCCAAAAACCCTAAACCCCTAAAAACCCCTAAAAACCCCCTAAAAACCCTAAAACCCTAACCCCTAAAACCCTAGACCCTAAAACCCATTAACCCTAAAACCCCTAAAACCATAAACCCTAAACCCTAAACCCCAAACCCCAAACCCCCTAAACCCCAAAAACCCAAAAATTTGAAAACCTGAACCCCTAAACCCTAAACCCTAAAACCCCTAAAACCCTAAACCCCTAACCCTAAAACACTGAACCTAAAACCCTAAAACCATTAAACCCTAAACCCTAAACCCCAAAAACCCTAAAACCCTAAACCCTAAACCCTAAAACCTAAAACCTAAAACCTAAAACCCTTAAAATCCTTAAAACCCTAAACCCTAAACCCTAAACCCTTAAAACCTTAAAACCCTTAAAACCTAACCCCTAAAACCCTAAAATCCTAAAACCCTAAAACCCTAAACCCTAAAATCCCTAAAAATCCAAAACCCTAAAAACCCAAAACCCAAAAACCCTAAAACCCAAAACCCAAAACCCCAAAACCCCAAAACCCTTAACCCCTTAACCCCTAACCCTAAACCCCTAAACCCCTAAACCCTAAACCCCTAACCCCCTAGAACCTTAAAACCCTTAAACCCTTAAAACCCTTAAAACCTAAAACCCTAAAAACCCTAAACCCTAAACCCCCCTAAAAAAACCCTAAAAAACCCTAAAAAACCCTAAAAAATCCCTAAACCCCTAAAACCTAAAACCTAAAACCCTAAACCCTAAACCCTAAAACCCCTAAACCCTAAAACCCTAAAACCCTAAACCCTAAACCATAAAACCCCTACACCCCTAAAACCCCTAAAACCCTAAACCCTAGAACCCCTAAAAACACTAAAAACCCCTAAACTCTAAACCCTAAACCCTAAACCCTAAAACCCTAAAACCTAAACCCCTAAACCCTAAACCCTAAAACCCTAAACCCTAAAACACCCTAAAAAACCCTAAAAAATCCTAAAACACCCTAAACCCTAAACCCTAAAACTCAGACCCCAATCCAAAGGGGAGCGTTGCTCCCAATCCAAATCAAGTCAAAGACCGAGCCTAAATGGGAAGCCTTACATCATAAAATTAGCCTTGGAGCTCTACTCGATGAAAAAGCCTTGGAGCCCTACTTCATGAAGGAAGCCTGGAGCCTTACTTCAATGTTTCAAGTCCTAAAACTCTGCTTCAAGAAAGAAGCCCTGGAACCATACTCCATGAAGGAAGCCCTAGAGCCTTACTTTAATATTCAAGTATGGAGCTTTGTTCCATTGATAAGTCCTAGGGCCCTCCTCCATTGATCAAGAACAAAAGACCTGCTCCAATGTTCAAGTACTAGAGCCCTGCTCCATTGATAAAGCCTGAAGCCTTGGTCCAATAACGAAGACCTAGAGCCTTACTCCATCAAAACCTAGGAGCCTTACTCCATTAAATTTTTGGAACCCTATTCTATTGAAAACTTGGAGCCTTGCTCCATTGAAAACTAGAGTCCTATACTTTCGAAGACTTGGAGCCTTGCTCCATCAAAATCCTAGAGCCTTACACCATTTAAACTTTGAAGCCTCACTCCATTAAAGTTCTGCAGCCTTGTTCTATTGAAAACTAGAGCCTTGCTCCATCAAAAACTAGAACCCTACTCTCTCAAAGCCTTGAAGTCTTGCTTCTTTAAATATGACTCATTCGAGTCAAATAATGGTGGTTTATTCAAGTCAAGTTATAACCCAAACATCATGAAGCCCATACCAAGAGCTTAACATAAGTTGGTTTGTCTAAGAACTTAATCACCCAAATGCCATTAAAGAACTTAGAACATCGTTCCATAATCAAATTGTTTACGTTAAGGGTGATTTACCCAAGTAAAGGAAATGGTGGATTACTCAGGTTCAATACAAGTTGGTTTGGCCAAGATCTGAATCACTCTAATATTGTTGAAGAACCTAGAATATTATTGTACAATCAAGGAAGCATTGCTTCTCAATTATGAGTGTTACTCTCTTGACAACCATATAAGGGATCATTACCCTAGGGAATCGACAAAATGAAGTATCATGAACAAAATCTTCCTAGTTAAGGCTGAAAATCAAAATGAAGGACAAACAAGGGGCAAAAAGGAAACAAACATGGAGTACTGGTCTTAAATCATAAATAAATAAATAAATAATGATAACACTTTGAACCTTTGTAATAAAATAAAAATAAATGATAATAAAAATAAAATTTCTTACATATGTATTCATCTACATCAAAAAGGCTAATAAAGATTATGATTTCTTAATCAAAAGTTTTTCAGCCTCTAAGATAGAAGTAATTAGCAGTAGGTGTTTGCACCCCCTAAAAATTTGAACCCCATAAAACCTAAAAAGAAGTCACTAAACCCACTAAAGTTAATTTTTTTGACCACCAAACTCTAATCCAATGCTCATCATGACCCAAGAAGTTGCAAGTGCTCCGAGGTGCTAGGAGGAAGGGAACACAATTGTCTAGTTTAGACAAATGCATTAATGCGATTGCGCTTGCAACAAGCCAAAAACAAATAGATTAATGGCTCAAAGAGATGAGCCAAAAGATTGGAGCAGTCATGAAACATCTGTAAAGCCATGGGGCAAGTTTGCCAAATAATCTTGACCTTCCTACCAAGCCTCTATTTACTAAATATGTGATAGCCAAACCATTGCCCTCTAAAATTAAAATGCCATAATTGGAGTTGTACGATGAGACTTCTGATCCCATCAATCATCAAGAGAGCTTCAAAGCTCTCATGCTATTGCACGGTATACTTGATACTATCATGTGTCAAGATTTCCTTGCATTGATAAAAAAAGCAACTCGAACGTAGTACTCCACCCTCAGATTGGGTTCCATTAGTTCTTTCAAACAACTAAGCCAACAATTAGTCCATCACTTTGTTAGCAATAGAAAGCACCAGAAAACATATGCAACTCCGATTACTTTAGGCAAAAGAAAGACAAGTTGCTAAGGGATTACCTTTAGAGCTTGTCCTCAGTAACATTAGAAGTTCAGGATCTGGATACCTCGATAGCTATCATAGCCCTACTAGGTAGCCTAAGGAATTCTAAGTTTAGCTTTTTCCTAAACAAACGACCACCAAAAGACCTCAACGAACTACTCAGCCAAGCTGAGAAGTACATTAACGCTGAAGAAACTATCATAGCTCAAAAAAGGATGAGAAGTGATCAGGAAAGAAATGGCCTGAAAGGGATGACCAAAACTCTAGGGAATCCTAGAAGATGTCTTGGGAAGGGCAAGAAGCATTGTGCTAACCAAAAACCTTTCTTAAGTGTTTGAGAGATATGCACCCATCAATACTCCTCGAAGGACAATTATATTTGGTGGCCCGACAAGATGAAAATGAAGCCAACCATGCAAGATTGAAGCAAATACTGTTGATTCCACTAAAATCATAGCCATAGCACCAAGGAATGTTAGCACCTAAAGGATGAAATCGAGGACCTCATCTGAAGAGGTTACCTTGATCAATATATTCGATGTGGTCCTCTATCGAAGTAGGATGTTAGAGAAGATCGAACAACCAACCTATCACTGGGGTCATCAACATGATCCATGGTAGATCAGCAGTAAGCGAAGAAACCTCTTCATTAAGGAAGGCTTATGCTCAGCAAGTGCAAACCAAGGAACCCTCTATCAAAAGGCCAAAGATCAAAGAACCTAATATTAATTTCTCTAGTAAGGACCTTTAAGGAGTGTGGGTCCCTTATAATGATGTTCTAATCATCTCAATGACCATGGTGAATTACTACTAGGTAAAGAGGATACTGATGAATAATGAAAGATCAATGATATAATGTTCTACGAAGCCTTTCAGAAAATAAAGATCAAAGCAAATCAGTTACGATCGACTGAAGCACCATTGGTTATCTTCATGAGTAAAGCCCAAGTTGAAGTAATCACCACTCTTCCAATAGCCATGGGAGATTAACCAAACTCTAAAATAGGGATGATGAACTTCATGGTTGTTAAAGTGCTAGCCATATATAATGCTATTTTAGGTTAACTGAGCTTGAATTTTCTTAAAGCTATCATCTTGACCTACCATCTCCTCATGAAGTTCTCCTTCAATTGAGGAATAGTAAAACTCAAACAAAACCTAGCTATAGCTCAGTAGTGCTATGTCACTACCTTGAAGAGGAGCTATAGGGTGAGACCATAATGATCGATAACTTTGGACTTGTAGGACAAGCTAAAGGAACAACACACAGAGGTAGTTGAAGACTTGAAAACTATGCCATTAGGAGATCATGGGACCAAAGTAGTTCATATCTGCTCTCTTCTACCTAAGCAAGCTCAAGGACAAATAGTCAAGTTCTTGTGAAGGAACTTAAACGTATTTGCATGGTTAGTTGTTATTATATTAGGAATAGATCCTACCTTTATTATTGATCAATGCAAGGTGGATCTAAACTACAAGCCTATTCATCAAAAAATAAGAATTTAATCCTTGAGAGATAGTGAGCCATTGAAGAGGAGGTGGACAAGCTATTGCAAACTGGATTCATTAAGAAAGCCCAATACCCTAATTGGCTAGCCAATGTAGTAATGATGAAGAAGTCTAGTGGAAAATGAAGGATATGTGTTGACTTGACCAACCTGAACAAAGCTTGGCCAAAGGATAGGTTTCCTCTTTGGAAGATAAATCATCTCATCGATGCTACAACATGCCATGAGTTGTTAAACTTCATGGATGCATTCTCCAACTATAACCAAATCTAAATACACCCTCAGATGGGGAGAAAACGTCCTTTATCACTAAGAATGGTTTTTACTATTACAAAGTGATACCTTTTGAGTTAAAAAATGTTGGGATGATCTACTAGAGATTGGTAAACCATATCTTCAAAGGATTGCTTGGCAAAAATGTAGAGGCTTATGTAGATAATATGTTAGTAAAAAGTATGAAAGCCAAGCAGCATGCAATCGATCTAAATGAAGCTTTCAAAGTATTAAGATGCTATCAAATGAAGGTCAAACTATATAAGTACACTTTTGGCATTACATCAAGAAAGTTTTTCATATTTGTGATCAGCTACTGAAGAATCAAAGCTAACTTGAAGAAGATATAGGCCATCCTCGACATGACTCCACCTACGTTAGTCAAGGACATTTAGCATCATATCAGTTGGGTAGCCATTTTAAGCCAGTTCATTTCTAGATCGGCTGAAAAGTATTTGTCTTTCTTCAAGATCCTTAGCAATGTAAAGGACTTTCAATAGATCGAGGACTAACAAAGATCCTTCGATGAGCTGAAGAAATATCTCGGCTCTCCTCCCTTACTATCCAATCCATAAGAAGGCAAGGATTTATAAATTTATTTGGCTATGTCTAAACTAGCCATTAGCTCAGTACTTATGCAAGAAGATCAGGGAAAAGAAAGGTTAATCTACCATGTAATTTGAATACTCTATAATGCTAAAACAAGGTGCCAAAAGATGGAGAAATTTATATATATGCTAGTGATCTTAGCACGGAGATTGAAACCATATTTCTTGGCCCATAGGGTGGTAGTACTAATCAACCAACCTTTAAGGCAAATTCTGCACAAGCCTGACATTTATGGATGGTTGGTCAAATGGTCTATTGAATTGAATAAACTTGAATTCCAACAGTAACTATGGTAAACAATGAAAGTATAAGTCTTAGCTGACTGTATACTAAAGATGAAAATCCTGAATGAGCTTAAAGCTAATAAGATGAAAGAGCCACCACAGCAAACTACTTGGAGTTTATATGTGGAAGGGTCTTTTGATAGAGCTAGAAGTAGAGCTAAACTTATGCATTAAAGTTTGGATTCAAGACCTCAAATAATGAGCCAAGTATGAAACCTTGATTATTGGGCTAAAGCTTGCTAAAGAGATTGGAGTAGCTCATCAAAAGGTGTATAGTGACTCACAGTTGTGGGCCAAGTTCAAGGCAAATATGAAGCTAAAGAGCCAAACATGCAGAAATACTTAAGCAAGGTGAAGAGCCTGATTTTGATCTTCAAACACTTGGACATCTGAGCTGTTCCTCAAGTAGAGAACATCCTGGCTGATGCCTTGTCAAAGCTAGCTTTGATGGGACATGCATCCCACTAAACTATTCTCCTAGAGGAACCAACCCAAGCATCAAGGAAAATGAAGTACACTAGTTTGAACTTGAGCCAAGTGGATCAACCAATCATTGCCTATCTCAAAAAAGCTAGATGGACCCAATTATTGTTTATCTTAGAGAAGGTATGCTCCCCCAAAATAGAAATGAAGCCAAATGGACTGTCTAGAGGGTAGTGAGATACATTAATTCATGACATGTTCTACAAGAGATCCTTGATCACTCTTCCATATCTAAGATACCTCAGACTAACGAAAGCTGATTACATACTTCAAGAAGTCCATGAAGGTGTTCATAGTAATCACTTTGAGGGGTAGAGTGCTAGCCTACAAAATTCTTCAGCAAGGATATTATTGGCTGACCATGAAAAGGATGCTGCTTAGTTCCTGTAGTGAGCAATGCCAAAAGCACTCATCTATATCACACCGACCTACTACCAAACTCTAGTCGATTAATAGCCCTTAGCCATTTGAATAATAGGGGATGGATATCCTTGGGCCATTACTACTAGCCCAAGGCCAAAGAAAGTTCCTTGTGGTGGCGATGGACTATTTCACCAAATGAGTTGAGGTTGAGCCATTAGCTCAGATCACCAAACAAAATGTCCTAGACTTTATTTGGAAGTCAACAATCTATTAGTTCAAGATTCCAAAAGTTTCCATCACTGACAATGGTGACAAGAGCTGAACATCAACCATCGATTTTTTTTAGTAGCCCATCCTCAGACTAATGGACAAGTTAAAGTAATGGACTGTATTATATATTATCAAAGCCTTAAAGACATAACTTGTTTGAGCTAAAAAACTTTAGGTGGAAAGCTTCCTAGCATTTTATGGGCTTTACTAGACTATGAGCTACATGCCTACCAAGGAGACATCATTCAATTTAACATTTGGGATAGAGGTCATTGGTTCTAGTTTTAGATGCCAAGTCATCACGTTCAAGAATTTAAGAGCAAGAGAACATAGACAACCTTAGAGCAAATCTTGACCTAATCGAAAAAAGCTTGGGAAAAGTCATAATTCAAAATGATTGCCTATCAATAGAGAATGCCTAAGTACACTAGAATTTGAGGGTGACATTAATTTTGACCTAAAGACCTAGTATTGATGAAAATTGTAATACTGGATCAAGCTGATGAGAAGCAAATTGGCACCAAATTGAGAAGGCTCTTACTAACTGATAGAGGCAATCTGACCAAGAGCTCACAAATTAGAGAAGCTCTTTTCATAATGGTAATAAAATAGCTCTAAATTCCTTTCTACAAACCTAAGCTTATTTTAGCTTGTCTAAGCAAGATTGATTATTAAAAACAAACTTAAGTCTTAGTAATGCCTAAGCTCAATGAAAAAGTGGCAATGCATGACTTGATCACTTAGCCAAGCAACCATCAAAAATTCTATTGAATAACTTGAATCATCTTCGAGCCTGGTTGGCATTCCTCAACTTGATCGCTCGAAAGATAAGTTAGTCAAAGGCCCTAGAGAGTGTTTTAGAAACTAAGCTAATCAAGGGTAGACCAAAGCCTAGCTAAAGGATGCACACAAGGCGTATGTCATGGGTACTGACCTGAGAGACATTTAGAGAGTGACTCTCAAGGTTGACCTAGATCAGCTAAAATCTGAAGTCCCAAGGTCTAACCTAAGAGACTTAGGAAATTTTGTGAGTCACTAAAACAATCAAAGGTTGAAAGTTTTGGGAACTAACCTATCAAGTTCAATATACACATCCTATGTGGGAGTCCCAACCTCCTCGAGATTGTGTAGTCTATGATTTGGATGACCTATCTAAAGGCCAAGGTATTGTAATAATTCAATACAGTGTAGTTTAGTTAAACCTATCCAAACTTTGAAGTCTAATCTATACTACTCAAGGATCCAAAGATAAAAGCTGAGTTATAACACTTGGAGAAAAAAGAGATTCCATTAATATTTAAGTTCGATACAAGCACAACCTGAAGGGCAAAGTACCAAAAAGTATAACATGCAAAAGGGTGTCAAAATATAGAAGTTAAAAACCAAAAAGGAAGCCACCTTCGAAAGTGCTCCTTATATGCTTATCCATTGTCCTTGTCCGAAGAGCTGAGTGTAACTAAAGAGTTGGCAGGGCAATCTTCAAGAAGGGTTGGATCCTTAGTTACGTCCCATAGAAGATCCTCCTTGAATGAGTCGAGGTTGCACAAGTTGAAGTCTGAGTAAAGTGCCGATACTTGTCAATGACATACCTCAAACCCACTCGAGTAGGACTTGGCAACGTACTTTGTTAATGCCTCCTCATATTTCGCCATAGCCTTATAAGCCTCAATCACCTAGATGGGAAGTCCTGCCTGGAGTTTCTCCTCATTGGCTTGTAGATTGACTCTAAGTTTCTCTTTACCATCCTTTAGCTTGGTCACCTCAATTCAAAGCCGATCATTCTTCTATGCCTGCTCCATCAACAACTACTCTTTCACTACCAGTTGCTCAGTTAACTCTCAGAGCCAACCTTCATAGGTCCACTCCATGTTAGTAAGGCAGCCCATTGTATCGATTTGTTGCCCATTCTCCTTCATGAGATGTGGCTCTAAATGGTCGATCTAGGCCTTTGGGATTATTTGTTTATCTTCATTTTTGGTGTGGTCTTTCCATTCATTGAGCTCACAGCCAAGCTTATTGTTCTATTTGCCTCTTTTGGCAAACCTTTGGGTTAGCGATAAAAAATGATGCATGCCTTATAAAATAGTTGAGGAAAAATAGTTAGTCGAAGAGGACAAGCTATGTGCATTGGTAAAAAGTAAGACAAAGGCAAAAGAATGAACCTTCATGGAGCATCAATTGAATCTAGTGATTAGATCGATGTTTGACCATTTGAAGGAGAAGGCTGCATCCAAGGGCAAAAAATTGCCTTGAAGCAGCTAATGGGTTGCCTGTACAATCTAAACACAATCAGATATATGACATCTCACTATGGGATGTAGGACCCCAACTCTATAGTAGGTGAAGCAGGCTCAGCATTGTAAGATAAGCTAGCTCCGAAGCTATCAAAGGTCATCACTGCTATCACCATTATCGCTTTCACTTCTTCTTCTATAGTCAAAGGGGCCTCGAGTGCTAGGGCTAGCTTCTTGGTACCCAATCCTGACTTTGGCTTGGCCCCAACCTCCTCATTGTCATCGTCTCCATTTGAACTATGGCATGGTGGGTGACCTCATTATGTCACTTTCGCCCCTTTTGAAAGGCATGGAGCTATCGAACCTATATCATTCGGTCTCTTCATGATAACCATTTTTAGTTGAGCTCTTGCTAGCTTTGTGTTGAAAGGCATGGAAGATGGCAAACTTTCCTCTGATGTCAGGCTAGGTGTCGATGAGCTACTACTACCCACCATTTGCTTCTTAGGTGCTCTCATCAATACAATCAGGTTGAACATCCCTGCAAGTTGAAAAAAAACTAAGCCAAATGGTTCAAACAAAAAAGAAGATGCAAAGAAAATAAAAAAAGCATAAGTTCAGCAATATCCAGGTTAGTTGGGCTAAGCTTAGCTCAGATCCCTAAACAAATATGGCGGCAATGAAAAGCATCAAACGACAGCCACCATATTTCACAGATTTTGTAGAAAGTGTACAGATTATTGGAGGAATAAGTGTGATTGTCAGTTTATACATTGCGAAAGAAAAAGAAAAGCATGATCATAAACTGAGGCCTTGACTCCAACGAAATGATGCCAACTGGCTAGTGACATTCCCTTTAGAATTCGATTGAATGGAACAGGGTGGATGGACTGGATGTTTGGATCTAAATGGGAGGAACTCATGTTGTGAAGGGACATTCGAATTGTTTGGAATCAGATGATAGACTGCTTCAACATTTGCTTCAATCTCATATTGTCAACTCAAGCTTTTGTTAACATGTTTTGGGCTGTACACGAAAGGTACCATAAATTAGGAGAAATCTGAGAATATCAAAACATAATATAAAGATACAAAGGAAATGAATGATGCATGGCTTTTAAAAAGAATAGATCAAATTACTATAGAGCCCGACTCTTTTCTGGGGTTTTTTTTTTTTTTTGATAAAACCTATCTTTTTTTCAATATAATGAAATGTAGGAATACGGTTTAGTTTTTGTTGAACCTTGCCTTAGCCTTTAATTTTGTACCTGAATTTTGATCTGAAGCCTGAAACCTCTACATCATGGCTGTCAAGGACGTGTACAACTCACATCCAAGTAGAAGCCCAAGTCTGAAACCAAACTGAAACCAATTTTTTCTTATAATAACAACCTCTCTCTCTCTCTCTGTGTTAAATTTTATTGCAATCATCCATCAAAACAGTACAACTTTTTGTTTCTTTTGTGGGTATCTATTGGCCTGGGTCAGATACATCTTCCCCATGCCTTTTATAAATCCAAGCTCAGCGAACGTGCAACATTCTCTTCTCCTTGGTGGTCCTGGAAGGGAAAGCAAAGTTCTTTGTCTCAGATCTCCTTCTACCAAGCTGGTTTTCCCAATGATTTTGTCACATCTAGCCACATCCTTTGCCAGAAGAAGCGGAAGGCTATTATTCTATTACAATATTTTTAAAATATATTAAAATATTTTAAAGTTGAAAAGGTTTAAATTTTTAAAGTCTTCATAAATTAGTCTTGCATCAGATATTTGAATACAAACTGCTTGCATTTATTGATGTCCAATGTCTTCTAAGCCCGGTTAGACTATATGCACTAAGCCAGCAACTATATACCATATGTCCATTTGTTCGTATCGATCAGATCGTGCTTGTAGCCAGTCAAGTTGAGACATGTGTGCCGTATTGTGCACATGCGCAAAACTACCTACATATCCAAATTTAGCTGATTCAAACTGCTTAAATTTCTAATTTAAACCTCAGTTGACTTGCCATGTAGTATATGCATGGCAATTAATCCATGCTTTTCTTTCTTCAAATGCAATTTTATTTTATTTTATTTTATTTTATTTCATTTGCATCTCATTCCTTAAAAATAAAAAGAAAGAAAGATAAAGAGCAATGTTTACAAAACTATATCCAATATATGAAAATTGAGAACATCATCTTAAACAAGATAATACTTCTTTATCTTTCTTTTAATCTTTCAGCAACATGCTCTCTTACTTGTGATCTTGAACTTTGTTCCTTGGCTAGCATCAACTATTCTAGTATAAAATCAAAAATTACATTTGTATTTTCCAATGCATGATTTTTTTCCTCTAAATTTTGGTAATTGGACTACATGGGTGTTGGGCCAGTTGACATACACTGGTGCGCTTGCTCAATTCAGCTTGATCGGTCTTATCATGCATGCAAGCAAATAAGTCAAATTTTGAATGCCATCATGTGCACATGCATAAAGTGATCACAAACTCATGTCTAACTAATTTTGTTATATATTTTTTAAAATTTAGTTTATTTTAAATATTTAATATTTGAATTTTTAATTTAAATCAGGGTTGATTTGGCTTGTACTGTTTATGCTCCAATTTCTTTCTTTTACTCTTCAAATTTAATTTTATTTTTTATTCCTTTCATAAAAGAATAGGTTTTAAGATAAAAATCCATGTTTACAAAAATATACTCAATTTATGAAAATTATGAATATCATCATATAGGATAAACCTACTTTGTTTTTTAATATTTTAGCAAAATCCTCTCTTTCTTGCGATCTTGAACTCCTCTTCCCTAGCTATCTTACTAACAATATTCATTAACTATTCATATACAAAATAAAATATTACATTCTTATTTTTAAATGCGTGAAATCTTTACCCTAAACTTATGAGATGTGGTTGGATTCATCAATCTACTTTGTGAACCATGCTATTCTTCATCTTTTGTTTATGCAACCAAATCTTGGTCTCTTTTTGAAGAGGTGCCACTTACATATTTATTTCTCAAAAATAAAAAGTATATTCTTTGCCCAAAAAATGAAATAATCAATATTTTTTTGAAAATTTTTAATTTGTGATCTACAAAACCTTCCTTGTTGCTGACTATTATGACAGACAACTACTATATCACCAATCTTATTTAAAATCTTATATGAGCAGGCATGCTATAATGAGAAATTTTGGATATGCAAAACCTTATTGCCATCATTATTTAGATTCCTTAATATTTTACATGTACCTAAGATTGAGCAAGAGTATAGCTAATGTAGGATTAAATACACACCAATGCAAGCTTCCGCAATTGGATTCCTCATGCAACTGTAGCGACACACGTATCCCTCCACCCTAAATCAAAATCAATGGAATGATGGCTGTTTCAATTCTTTAAAGGTGGTTGTTGGCTTTATTTGATTCAAAGTCCTTGACTCAATCTTTGACCGTGTCAACTTGAAGTTGATTGAGATTGAGTTTGAAGTAGGATACCACATATTTGCTATCAGATTTCTATTGATTTGGTAAAGTACCACAATCATATAAATATGATTTTATTATATTATGTGAACATGAATCTTTTTCATACATAAAAAATAAGATTATAATTAGTTCATCAAGTGAATTTGTGCATTTAATAGTTTCGATCCAAAGAGAAGAGCTACAATGAAGCATTAGGCTGCTGAAATAAAGGTTAATTTTTATTTTTTGCATTGCAAAAATATTGTAAGTGATGTGTGATAATCCAATCTAGACCACTGATGTGGTCGAAGGGTGATGTAGTAGAATAGCTATGGATCTATAACAATGCCTGATGGATAGTAAAATCTGACATCAACTAACTTAAGTGTCAAAAAGGTTTTATCTAGAGAAAATTACAGGACCCTCTAACGTCCTTCTCTTTAAGCACGTAAACTTGAATTGATAGCATAGGAGCGAATTGTCTAGATAAATCGAGCATCCCACCTATGTTGACATGTAAAAGGTCAAATTTCAACATCCACACCATGGAATTTTAGAAGTTTTCCATAGAGAGTAGCCAAACAAATAATTTTGATTTTAAAATTTTAAAATTCTAAAATTCTATTTCAAATAAAATTTCTTTTGAAAATCCTTCATTCAAAAGCAACCTTAAGGTATTATAACTTAAGGCTAATTAATTAAAGGTTAAAAATGCCTTTTAATCCTTAAACTTCCACTCAAAGTTTATTTTGATCCTCAAATTTTTTGTTGTTCAAGATTAATCCTTTATATTTTAATATTACATTTATAACATTCCATTGCATAAGAGATCAGTTAAAATTTATGAAATAGTTGATGCATCACCTTAATGCGAACACATAAACTGTCACTTTGAGGTTATTCTAAATACCAACATTTTGTGTAGGATAAGCGACGGTCTATATATTTGTATCAAGGTAATACATTAGATATTTTGTTAATTTCAACTGACCCCATATAATGGGATATCAAAATATCCTTAAAATATGAGGGACTAAACTATAACAAATAAAAGTTTGAGGACCAAAATAAATTTTGAGTGAAAGTTTGAGGATCAAAAGTATATTTTCATCATTAATTAAATTATAGCTGTTCATCTAGTGAATCAGATGGATCGCTATTACTCTACTCTTATGTATATGCTAGAATGGCTAGTTAGTCATGTTGGATTTATATGAACCGTCTTAAGAATCCAATTTGAAATGGTTCTAAGTAGAATTTTAATCTAGAGCTACCATAACTAACTATGTCTGATGCTATATAACTGGGTTTTATTTGTTCAAGAATATATTTGGTCAAAAATCTAGATTTTTTAAATTAATATTTGCAGGTTAGATTTGATCTTTTAACGTTAGATCAAGTGAGATCAAACTCTAGAAGAACCAAAATAAAATCCAAAATTGAAAATGAGGTTCAATAAGCTCGTTAATAATTGATCAAGTTTGACGAGTTCATTTTATGAAACAAGAAGTCCCAGCCGTGAAGGTGAAATATCAACAAGTTGATCATCTGAAGTATCAAATGTGACTTCTTCTTTTTTTTTTTGGTTTCCCCTCTGTGGTGGAGGGGGGGAAGGGGGATAAGGGGGATCGTGTTTTCAAACATGAAATATCGATGAGGGGGATCGCATGGTTATCAAGTTTGACGAACCATTCCAGGGGAAGGAGGGGCGGGGGGAAGAAGAGGGGGAGGGGGATCGCGTTTTCAACGAGATGAGTGGGAAGAGGGGGTGGAGGGAAGAGGGGGAAGAAGAGGTGGAAAAGGGAGAGGGGGAAGAGGGGGGAGAGGGGGAAAAGGGGGAGGGGGATGGGTGGGTGCAAGCAAGATGACATGCTGGATCCATAAATATCGAAGCCATCGGAGCTGCATGTCCACCACTGCTCTTTACTCCTACAAAAGATACTATCAGCAGGAACATTGCAAGAGAAGTCCATTATGTCGGAGTTCATCCCAATCTGGAGAAAGGAGATCATCAGAATTCTTCGACAGTTGGAAGATGGGAACCCTCTTGCACAGCAAAATCTTCCCACGAATATCACGTGGCAGGTTATATACGCCGGAGACTATACACACTCCGAAGGTATGTATTGAGCTTGATATACATTGTTTCACATTTTTGCTATCAACTCAACCTTTTGGACTCAAACTGATTAACTGATAGGCATCCAATCTTTTTCTTATTTTTTTCTCTCTTAAAAAACCATCCTCACTAGTTTTCCAACGCTTGATGTATATAGTCTCTAGGTCTAATATGCTTTCTGTAGATGCATAAGAAATAAGATTATTATTGTGATGGAGCTACGGCCAAGCCGCATGCCCAATGGTTTTATTTAGAAAAATCATAATTCCAGTGCTCGAAGGGCATGGATTATTCTTGTTTTGCACGATTCAATGCACTAGAAATAGAGTTCCCCCAAAATTCATTAAAGAAAAAAGAAGTATTTGCAAAAGAGTAGGAGAGAAGACAGAGATTAAAACAGAGATTGGAGTGGGTCAGGCAGGTCAAAACAGAGTTGGAACAGAGAAGGCAAGAACAAGTAGTGTAAGAGGGAGGGGAAGTTGGAAGTGGCAACTACCAACATAGAAGAGAAGCCTCAGCTCCCAGCTTACTCTGTGGCACTCATCCTTTTCGGTGATTAGATGCAAATGAAGTCAGCCAATGGTCTCTGCTTTCAAATAGACCCCATAGCTGTTTCAATTGAAAATGAAAAATCTTTTATTACACACCAAGCATGGTCGTATTACTTTAAGCATTTATTTATTTCTTTTGAAAAGACATCCTTTAAGTTATGCCTCAAGTTGTCACTTTGGACTTCTTGAAGATGCAAAAGGTTTTACCCATGAATGAGGAGCTTGGAATCAACTATTCATCATAATTAGTTGGCATATTTGGCACCAATGAAATAGGGGAATTTTCCTCCAGAAAAGATGCCACTTGTTACGTTGTTCAAAAGATCCAGCATTCTTATCATGTTTGGGAAAGCTAAGTTTAGCTAAGGTGATGGAAAGCCCTGAAAAATTCTGGAGCTCTCTATCATCTGAGTCCCTTAGAAGAGTGTTAGCAAGGAACTTCTCTGTTATTTGAGTCTCCTGATTTTTGTATCTTGGCTTTGTTTTTGAGCTTGTGCATTCTTCACCTCCTTCATTAATACAACTGGGAGAAGTGCCAGCTTCTTCTGTTTTACCTCAAAAAAAAAAAAAAGATATAGAGAAATAAAAGATGAAATTTTGATGATGGTTTTGGCCGGTTAGTTTTTGTTTGAATGGCATTCCATTTTTAATGCACACTTATATATATATATATATATATATATAATTATGATTGCATGCACCAATGAACCCTGGATGGGGGATTTCAATGGAAGCAGAGATGAAAAGTGTTACGTCACACATCTCTTCCATCATCATAACCGCATGGGAGCAAGACGTAAGACACCCGGAGGGGGACGTTGGAATTCAAATACAAAGGTCAGCGTGAGGGTTGATGGACATCCTTTGTGCAAGAGAAAGTTGAGGTACCAAATTTGAAAGCAAGACACGGAGTGGATCATGGTCGGGTATACACTTGATATAGACAAGGTAAAAATTAAAATCGATGAAAGAAAAATAAATTATTATCATTCATTTTATTTTATTGAGAATAGCTAGAGTGCATCAAATCATCTCATATAACTATATAATTGATCTCATTTTGAGGATAAGGTTCAAAAACGAACTTTTTTTTTCTTTACTTTATGATCCCATTACTTTTAATTAAGAAAAAATTTTATTGATTTCTGTAAGTAATTTACCCTAAATGATAATGCAAGTCTTTTTCATATTAATAATTGATTCTTAATTTTACTCTATAGTAATGGTGGGTGGAATTGGAATGATCATTCATATTGATTAATTTGCATAATTTATTATCAAATTTTTTTTGATTTGCAAGAAATTTTTTGTAAGATAATTTGATCCATAAAGTTTTTGAAGATTAATAATTTCAAAATACTTTATACTTTTTGTATGATAACAAATATATAAAAACATATTGAACAAGCTAGTTAGAAAGGAAAGGAATGAAGATAAATTTGTTTTTATGTATATTTTCAAAGAAGATAAACTGTATGGTATATTAGTTTGATCACAGTCATGTTAAAATTCACTTACAATTTAGAGAAACAAGTAATTTGTTTTATATTCTTATAACCAATATAATGACATAAAGTGTAACAGGATTGTTTAGATAATGTATCATTGACTATGGTCTATGGACCGATTACCAGCATGCTTGAGAAGGGCATCTAGTATGGTCTACATGCAACAATGGGTCCTTAAAAGGGACACCTAGTAAAGGCCAAGTAACAAGAAGTTTTTGAGGGACCTTAATCTTAGATTGAGCACCAGGGACAAGCCAATCAAGGAATTATGGATTTTTCCATCAATTATACATCAACCTTAGAATACAGGTTGGACTTCTGCTATGGAAACATAAAGCCAAATGAAACGGAGGGGTAATACTGGCCTAGAAGTTGTGGATGGGGGATGGAACACTGCTCTAGCTTTACCTCCTCTTCTTCTTCTTCATCTTCTTTTATTATTATTATTATTAACAATTGATTCTTGCAAAAATAACTCCCTTGGCACCTGCAGTAGCTAGCTAGGCTTTTTCTTAATAGAAATATTTTTTTTAGAAAAGATTGCATCTGTAGATTTCTTAAAGCTGAGGAAGTGTAATCGAAACGTCTTCACCAAATCCCATCTAGATGGTTCTAAGAGGCTGTTTGATTGCTAGCATTTCGTCTTTAAGTTTATCATACAAATTACCATATTTAGCAATTAGACATAGCAATTTAAATGGTAATATTTGATTTTTGATAATTTAATATTATCATAAATTATGATAATTTGATTCTATTTTAACAGATGAATATTTAAGATTACTAAAGCATGGTAATATCAAATTATGCTCTTGACTTTTGTATAAGTATTTAATAATATTTAATTTAATTATATATTTAATATCTATATAATAATATTTAAATATTATATTTAATATTTAATATAATATATAATATAATATATTAATATTAAATTTAATATTTTAAAATATTATATATTTATATAATAATATATAAATATTAAATTTAAAATATTTTAACCTTCTTACATATTAAATTATTATATTTAAATTATATTATTTATATTGTAAATATTATTAAAAATATTACTAAATAATATAATATATTATTAAATATATAATTCATAATATATTATTATATTTATATATAATACATATTAAATATTTATAATATTTAAATATATATTATTTATAAAATGATTTGATAAAGAATCGTAGCTTTTTACTAGAACATTTCATATTTAAGGGGAAGAAAAAGATAATTGCTTAAAAGATAAAAAAATTATAACAAAATGTGAATAGAATTTAAGAATATGATATTATGAAATATTGCATTTCTAGGAATCTGAACTAATATTACGAAGCCAAACCAAACATGACAATCTCGCATTCCTAGTAATCTCATTTCCAAATGCAAGGTTACTAGGAACTTAAAATTGGTAATATTATATTACTGTAAAATAAATGCTATCGAAAAATATCTTATTTGCATCCCATTGAAATTTTTGTAATAATAAACCAAACTGGACTTCTTTTGACAATTTTCAAAAATTTTAAGTTCCTCACGATGCCTTTGACATGATTCCCTCTCTCTTTCCCTCTTCCTTCTCTCCCCTCCAAAATTTCAATGCATTTTTTCACTTTTAGAATTGAAAACTAATCCATCATTTGATCATCTGTTCCCAAAACCATCTCTCAGAGGCTAAAAGATTAGAGTTTGCTGGTTAATCTGTGCAATATTCATGAATCCTGGGAAGAATTTTTCATAGCCCGCTCTATTGATCTGTTCAAAAGACTATCTCAAAGCCCTCTCTTTGCATTCCTTTGTAGCTTTTTTTGTCCTTTTCTCAGTATTTTAGATAAAAATGTTTTTTTTGGTGAGTCATTTCGCATGATTTTGGCCAAAAAAAAAAAAAAAACTGCTCTCAAGGGAGAGGGGGGGAAGAGGGGGTTTAGTTACCATACTTTAATCATTTATTAGGAAATAGAACCTCAATCCTAACTATTCAAGTTGACCATACAATGTCCATTGTTACATAAAGCTCATATACCTTTGGAGTTGTCATTAACTATGGCACCATTCACAAACAGCAAAAAGCATTATAAAATTTATCTTACTTTAGTACCACAACTGCTTAACTATTTGAAAATTATGCATATGTAAAACTTAGCATGCATTTTTCCATCTTGATGTTAATTCATCTTAGTTTCATGCTCACCAAATTGTTGGGTTAGAGCAAAATCATATTTCTTATTTTTGTAATGCTATAGTTCTTGTTTTACTTTTTTCTTTTTCTTTTTTTGTCTTTGCTAGCTTTTTCATATATTATTTGATATTTTTATTTATTCACGATTCAAATACTATGTCTACATAATATTATGATTCAAATTTTAAATAATATGCAATATATTTTTATCTTTATGATAATTTTATGCATATTTTTTGCTCATTTCGTAGAGGTTCTGCACTTGTCTTCCAACGACACCAATTAAGTCAATTTCAGGCCTTGGGCTTGACTAGCAGACCCAATTATCAATAATTGAGTTAAATTCAATCTTTAAACTCAGCCAGCAAGTGTGATTATCAATGATTGAGTCAAAGGTAACATCTTGGCTCAATTATTTGGCTTGATTCTTGGTTCTCCATAGTTTATTGGGTTCAATAAATCTAAGTCCAGATTAGGGTGCGTAGCCTAATCCCCTGAGCCAAACCCAATTATAGCTTTTGCTGAGTAAGTCAATTTTAATTTGAATAGGTCCAAGCCATATTTAGTTCGAGATTGCAAGTACCTGATTTAGGATATGTCAAATGATCAAAGGAGAACAAAAGGATAACTTTGACTCAAATTAAGATGATCAAGTTGGTTCAAGGTAATATATTAAAGTTTGAGAGGTCATGAGTTCAAATCCCACATCTAAGGTTCTCTAAAATGAGAGGATCTAGGATCTCAATGAGATTTAGGAGAAGATCGCTGATGGGAATGGAGATTTAGGAGAAGGTATTATATATTTATATCTATAAATTCAAAATGTTCCCTAAAACCTACTGTAGCCTTCTCCTAGTCCCCTATTTCTTTCATCTCCAAGCTGTAAGACCTCTATTTCCTCCATCTCCATGCTACAAGTCCTCAAAAAACCAATGTGATGGTTATGGTTAGAAGGAAGTGTTGTCCCCGCTGGCTGGCAATAGAGCAACAGCTTCAAAAACATCTTCCATTAGTGGGCATACATTATATCAAATATCAAAGCTTGTGAGAGCATTGAAAACAGCCTATAGCAATCAGTAAATCTAGCTTTACTTCAAATCCAAGCTAGTTCAGAATGAGTAGATCAAATTGCCTTGCTCCCAAATCGACCAAGACTAAGTTCAAATTAAGCGGCGACCAAACTAGATTAAGAGGTGATTGAGCCAATCAAGCTAGATCAAGTAGCGATCGAGACAATCAAGCCATATCAAGCCAATCGATCCAGATCAGATTCAAATCAAGCCTGAGTTGAGCCCAAATTATGCCAATTGAGCTAGATTAAATAGCGATCAAGCACAAATTAGGCTCAATCGAACTAAATCAAGCTTAATTAAGTCAAATCGAGCTAGATCAAGCAACGTCCGAACTAGATCAAGCAGCGATCAAGATAAATTGAGTTCAAATCAAGCCAGATCGAGTCAAATCAAACCAAATTAAGCAACGATCAAGCTAGATTGAGTTCAAATCAAGCTTGATCGAGTCAAATTAAGCCAGATCAAATGGTGATCAAGCACAAACCAAGCCAAATCTGACAATGATCAAGCCATGCTTAGCCAAATTGAGCTCAAATCAAGCTACATGGAGCCTAGATCGGGCTCAAGAAAGTCCAGATCAAGCTCAAAGGGAAGTTTTACTGCCACATCAAACCTAATCAAGCTCAAAATGGAGTTTTACTTCTAAATTGAACCTAGATCAAGTAGATCAAATCAGATAAAGCCCAAATCAACCCCAATCAAGCTTAAAGGGGAGCTCTACTCTTAGATCAAGTCAGATCATGTGGTGATCAAGCCAGATTAAACCAAGCTGAGCCTAGATCAAACGATAATCAAGCCCAGATTGAGCTAAATCTCTCAGATTGAGCCAAATCAAGTGATAGTCAAGCCACATCCAGCCAGATCGAGTCTAGATCAAGCTAGATGGAGATCAAATGATGTCTGATCAAGATTAAAGGAGAGTCCTACTCCCCAGATTAACCCAAATCGAGCTTGACTTAACCCAATTGGAGCCCTGGTCCTAAATCAAGCCTAACTCGATCTAAGTGGAGCCTTGCTCCTAATTCGACCTGACTCGATCAAAAGTGTAGCCCTATTCTTTCAAATCGAGTCTGACTCGATCCAAAGTAGAAACATGCTCTCAAATCGAGCTTGACTCAATCCAAAGTGCAGCTTTGCTCTCAATTCAAGCATGACTCGACCCAAAGTAGAGCCCTGCTCCTAAATCGAGCCTGATTGGATCCAAAGTAGAGCCCTGCTCCCAATTCAAGCATGACTTTACCCCAAAGAGGAACCCTGCTCTCAATTCGAACTTGACTTAATCCAAAAGAGGAGCCTTGCTTCCAATTCAAGCCTGTCTTGATTCAAAAGAAGAGCCCTACTCTATTAAAAACTTTGAGCCTTTTTCTCTTACCTAACTGAGGTTGGAAGGCAAAAAGGAGGATATAAAAGAGGATAAAAATATGACTTAAGTCATTAAAAAATAATAATAAATAAATAAAATATAATAATAAAAAAATATCATTTTGGACTTTGAAATAATAAATAAATAATAATAATAAAATTTCTTTGAATACCTCTGCACTACAAAGCTAACAAGAACTGCAATATCCTTAAGGAAAAAGTAATTAACAGTGGGGGCTTATGCCCATAAAAAATTTGGACCCCACATCTTAAGAGGCTTAAAATTTAATCTATCATATCCTTACGTGGCATTTGGGTAGCGATAATATGATATTACCAAGAAACTTACATTCATGATAATTTTATACCTAGTAATCAGATTTTCAAGAATAGAAGATTATTGTATTTGATTCATAATAATAAAATATGGTAATCAGTTTATTATATTTGACTGACCTTATGTAACGGGATGCTGAGAGTAGAACACTCTTAAAACATAAGGAACTAAACTGTAGTGACTAAAAGTTTAAGGATCAAAATGAATTTTGAGTGAAAGTTTGATAACCAAAAGTATATTTATGCTATTAATTAAATTATAGCTATCCATCTCGTGAATCAGATAGATTGCTCTGACTCATTACTGCTTTCATATGTAGGCTAGAATAGTTGGTTAGTCAAGTTGGATTTACGATCACAAGAATCCAATTTGAAATGGTTTCAAATATAGGATTTTGATCTAGAGCTACTATAACTAGGCCCTATTTGGTGGAGCTATTGGCAATAGAGCTTTTGTAAGAAAATTTTTTGCTATTTGACAACTACATTTTTAAAGTGTTGTGAGACTCTAACATCTATTTAGTAAACAAACTAAAAAAAGTATTTTTATAATGAATATCATAAAAGATATTACATAATACTTTCAATAAATTAACCTATTAAAAATTATTATTATAAATTATTTTAATAACATTATAATATAATAATATCATATTATAATAATATTAAAATGTATCATGTTATGGTATAATAACATAGTATATGAAAATATAATAATATTCTAATAGTAATAATATAAAATTATAATAATATATTATTTCACTATTATTTAATAATATATTATTAGAATTATGATCTAATATAGTAACATAATATCATAATATTATGATATATTATTATAATAATATTCAAAATTATAACATGATATAGTATAATATTATTATATTATCTTATTTTATACTACATAATATATTATAACTATAATAATATTTCATACAATTCCAATAATTATATTTTGTTTATTATAACATTAAATATTATTGTTCTCTTGATTCGTTACTATAATATGATCTAAGAATTACAATAATATTCTAATATAATGATGATTATAATATAAAATTATTATAATACATCTTTGGACTATTATTTAATAATTATGTTATAATATACTATTAAAATTATCATCATTATTATCAAATAACATAATAACATAATATTATGATATATTACTATTTTAATATTAAAAATTATAGCATTATATAGTATAATAATACTATATTTGTATACTATTTTATAGTATTTTATAATATTATTATATTATCCTATATTACTCTATGTAATATATTATAATTATAATAATATTTTTCATAAAATTATAATAATTATATTTAATTTATAATATATTATAATAATTTTTAAATATAATATATTATATTGCATTATAATAATGTTATATAGTATTAAATTATATTACTATTATATTATAATACTAAATATTATTATTCTCTTGGTTTGAATCGTGACTTCAAATTTAATAAAAATAGCTTTTTGATATTTAGCAAATAGTACTTTTAGGCCTTTAAAACATTTTTGGATCCTCTGAAAGCTTAGTCGAATGAAGCCTACATAAGTTTAGTGATATATAGCTAGGTTTTATTAGTTCAAACATATATTTGTCTAAGACTTAGATTTTTTTTTTCAATTAATATTTGCAAGTTAGATTTTTTTTTTTTTTAGGTTAGATTAAGTGAGATCAAATTCTAAAAGAACCAAAATAAAATCCTAAGTTGAAAATGAGGTCCAATAAACTCATTAATAATTGATCAAGTTTAACGAATCCATTTTATAAAACAAGAAGTTCAACATGTGAGTAACGCTACAAATGGAACAGATCAACTCATGACTCGATCCAATTTCTATCTAATTAAATCCAACTCAATCCATGTTTAGAAATCCGTAGGTTAGGTCAGGTTTGAAAATTAGATCTGATCTAAATTTTAGATCATATCCGGATTTTGTACTTTTTAACCCAATTCGAGCCAAACTTAATTGCTCTTGATTTATAAACTTTAATATATAAATCTTGTTTTATTTAGATCAATTATCTTTATAAATTCATTGAATAAACTCTAATTTAAATTAATTCTCTTTTTCATCTTTAACAACTAGATTTTCTACTATATTTTTTTCATCTAATTATATCTAAATATTTATATGTTATTATTTATTTTAGTGGATTCTTATTTATAATATCTTTAAGTATATTAATAAATATTTTAAATATCATGACTTATAAACATAAGGATGATCGTTTACTTGGGTAAAATTAAAAGTTTTTGAATAATAATTTAAATTTAAGTTGATTATTTTTAATTTTATTTAAATTTTTAGTTGATCTATATTTGATTATTAGTTACTAGATTTTAGTAATTAGGAAAAAAGTTAGATGCTTGACTCAAATGTAATATTTTGGATTAGATTCAAATATATCCGAATAACCTGTTGGTTTAAAATTTTTATTATAAATCTGATCCGATCCAACTTGCTGAGCAAATGGATTGGATTGGATTGGATTGGATCCAACATCAAGATCCTAATATAAAATCATATCAGATCGAGATCAAGCATGATC
The DNA here is from genome assembly GCA_017589505.3 of Metroxylon sagu. Classification (NCBI taxonomy): domain Eukaryota; kingdom Viridiplantae; phylum Streptophyta; class Magnoliopsida; order Arecales; family Arecaceae; genus Metroxylon; species Metroxylon sagu. The sequence goes on from JACVBY030000115.1 coordinate 63,377, forward strand.
CAATCCGACTCAATTCATTTGCATCTTTTAATATTACTGTTGTTTGATGTACATTGTTTGACGTTTTTTTGTTGTGAGTTTAAGCTTTACTAGGAATGCTTGATGTATACAGTTTCTAGGTGTGATATGGTTTCCGTAGGTGCCTAAGATTCTTAGGCAAATAAGATTCTTTATTGGGATAAGGGCTACGGCCCAGCTTCTAATATTGCCGGATCAGAGCCATGCGTATGGTCTGAGCGTGATCAAATTTTAGGCAAAAGTCACAACCAATTGGGCCTACTTTCGAAGCGAAGGATTTCGAAGCAAAGCACTTGCACAATGGTTTTATTCAGAGAGTGCATTATTCTAGTGCTCAAGATTCTGGAGTTCTCTGACATTTTGACTCCCTTAGAACAGAGTCTGTAAGGAACTTTTCTGTGATTTGTGTCTTTTGATTTCTGTCTCTTGGCTTTGATTTTAAGTTTGTACATTCTTTACCTTCTCCATTAATAAATTTAGAAGAAGCGCCAGCTTCTTCCATTATGCCTAACAAAGGATATAGAGAAATAAAAGAAGAAATTTTAATGGTGCTTTTGATCCCCTTTTTTTTTTTTCAATCCCGTCTTTTACGGAGACAAGGGGTGGGACAGCGATGGTATAAGTAAATCTCGCTCCCGTTTTGTTAGTTATGCATTTAAATATTATAATATTTTTATATATCTTTATATATATTATCATATTATAATATTTAATTATAAATGTAAGAGATAATGTTAAATTTATTAATATATTTAATGAAAATTTTTTAGTTATATTATTAATTTTATAATTTTTATCAAAATTTTAAATATATTATTAAAAATTAGGATGAAGATAGAACATGGTGAGAATAGAGATTTAACATTTTCTATCGATGGAAATGAGAATGAAAAAAATTTTATTTATAAGGATGTGTCTGAAGCATGATTTATTTTATTTATTTATTTACTTTTTATTTAATACAAATGAAGATGGATAAAAATTAGCGTTCATTATTTGTTGTCACCTATAATATTTTAAAATAATTTCATATCGAATAAAAAATAAAATTTGAATAACTTATAACTTAAATTTACATGTTATTATTAGATGGGTTTATACGTCATGCTATGAGGGTGAACTCTTTAGGGTGGAGACCCTAACAGGGTGCAAAATCTATGAAAAAGGAGGTCTAACCCGTATACGTCGCCATCCGGTGACGGATGGGGTATACGTCGCCATCCCGGTATCCATCCATTCCGGGGCATGGCGCATGGAGGTATTCGGAGGTTCAAATTGTCGCATACTCTGCTTTTATTTTTATTTAAGCCCGCATGACGACGTATCCGGCTTTTATTTTTATTTAAGCCTGGATAACGACGTATCCAAGCTTATTTATTTTTATTTAAGCCCAGATAACGACATATCCAGGCTTATTTATTTTTATTTAAGCCCGCATGACCACGTATCTGGCTTTTATTTTTATTTAAGCCTGGATGACGACGTATCCGGCTTATTTATTTTTATTTAAGCCCGGATCATGACGTATCCAGCTTTTATTTTGCCCGGATGGCGACGTGAGTCCTTATTTTTATTTAAGTCGGGATTTGCATCGGGATGGAAGATCTCAGACTTGAGACACGAGGAGATGGGACACCGGGATGGGAAGATGTCAGACTTGAGACACGAGGAGATGGTTGGACTTCTTCAGTCTTTCGAACAAGGGAACATTTTTGCACAACAAAGCCTTCCTAGCCATATCAAGCGTCTGGATATATATGGCGGACACAATCCACGCAGAAAAGGTATATTGAGCTTGATATAATGTTTTTCTCATCAGTTTAAGCTTTACTACGTTTTCCAGTGCTTGATGTATATAGTCTCTAGGTCTAATATGGTTTTCGTATTTACCTAAGATTTTTAGGCAAATAAGATTCTTATTGGGATAGTAGGGGCTACAGCCTAGCTTCTAATTTTAGGCAAAAGTCATGCATATGGTCCGAGCGTATGGTCTGAGCATAAGCGAAGGATTTCAAAGCGAAGCACTTGCATAATGGTTTTATTTAGAAAGTGCATTATTCCAGAGCTCAAGATTCTGGACGTTCTCTGTCATTTTGACTCCCTTGGAAGAGAGTTTCGAAGGAACTTTTCTGTGATTTTTGTCTCTTGTTCACTTTCTCTATTAATAAATTTAGAAGAATCACCGGCTTCTTCCGTTATACCCAACAAAAGATATAGAGAAAAAAGAAAAAAAAAAGATGAAATTTTAATGGTGCTTTTGATTTTTTTTTTTTTTTAATGTTAAAAATGGCAATTTCAATCCCATCCGTTATGCCTAACAAAAGATATAGAGGAAAAAAAAAATTAATGGTGCTTCTGATTTTTTTTTTTATTAGAATGGCAATTTCAATCCATCCGTTATGCCTAACAAAAGACAGAGAAAAAAAAAAATAATAGTGCTTTTGATTGGGGTTTTTTTTTTTTTTTAGAATGACAATTTCAATCCCATCTTTTACAGAGACAAGGCACGGTTTGATTACTCCTCTACTTACCTCTACTTAAATATTATAACATCTTTATATATTTTTCATAAATATTATTATATTATAATATTTAATTATAAATATAAAAGATATTGTAAAATTTATTAATATATTTAATGAAAATTTTTAGTTATATTATTAATTTTATAATTTTTATTAAAAATTTATATATATTATTAGAGGTGAGGATGGGAATGGAATAGGGTGGAAATGGGAATTTAACATTTTTTATTGGTGAAATGAGAATCAAAAAAATTTTGAGGATGAATTTGAAATATAAATTATTTTTTTATTCATTTATTTTTAATTTTATAGAAATAGAGATTAAAATAAAAATTAGCATTGAACGTTGTATTGTTACCCTAAACTTTTGTTTGAATGGCAATCCGTCTAACATAAATATGATCATAATTGCATGCACATAGATCACAATGAAGCCTGGATGAGCGATTTAACAGGAAGCACACGTAAAGGTTATTACGTCACCCATCTCTTCTATCATCATAACCGCAATGGAGCAAATCGTAAGACATCCGCAGGGGCACACGATGGGACTCTAAAGAAGCGAGAGTTGTTGGGCATGGTTCTTTGCGTAGGAGAAGGTTGATAGACTCAAGTCCAAATTCAAACTTAGGCCGTTGAACCATGATCGAGTTCACACAAAATAAAGAAAAGGTACGAATTATAATAGATAAAAAAATAAATTATTATTATCTTTTTTATTTTATTGAGAATAATAGCAAGAGCTTCCAATCACTCATATAAATGATAATGTTTATATGATAATATTTTTTTAAAATTTTTTAGAGCGATAGTTAAATGGATAAGAGACTTATTCCTCTTTTCTTTACTTTCCGTTTGTTAATCTTTGTTAAGAGAACAAAACAATGGTTGAGCTGAGTATGCAAATCCTTCCTATATTAATAATTAATTCTCAATTTTATTTTTTTATTAATTCCTAACTGATATTTAGTTTCATAATTAATTCCCAATTTCACTTTATATTAATGATGGATGGAATGAAAAAATTCATTTAAATTAATTGATTCACATTATTTAATATCAATTTTATTTTGATTTATCTGAATTTTTTTGTAGAATAATTTTATCATAAGGTTTTTGAAGATTAATAATATTAAAACATTTTATACTCATTGCATATATATATATATATATATATATATATATATATATATATAAAATCCGTTAGAAAGGAAAAGAACGAAGATAACACTATTTTCAAACTAAGGCATACATTGCATACACTAGTTGCTATAATGGGTGGCGTTAACTCTCCTAATCATCAATCGGCATTAGGAGGCCTTTAGGAGAGACTCTTAGGTTAAGCCAAAAGAAGAAAAGAAAGAGAATATTAATAATATCCATGTTATAGAATACAAAGAGAATTTCCTAAATGAACAAAAAAAAAACTTTACTCTCTAGGATTGTTAAAAAAAAATTAATTAATCAGAAAAATTAGTTTAAAAAAATCTCTCTCAAGATGATATGATCATATGATTGTATTATTACATTAAATCCTTACAGTAGGTAGATATAGATAAAACCATTTTATATACCAATAGAACTAAGAGAAAAAATTAAGAAAATAAATTTTAAATCAAAATATGCCAATAGTTTCCAAACAAAGGCGAACAATAGGTAAATACAGATAAAACCATTTTATATACCAATAGAACTAAGAGAAAAAATAGAAAAATAAATTTTAAATCAAAATATTTCAATAGTTTTCGGACTAAGGTGAACCATATGACATATAAGTTTTCAGACTAAAGTGAACCATATGACATAACTTTAAGGTTTACTTTTTTTCCTCCTATGTTGCAGCCTAAGTTTGCCATCTGTAAAATTTTTCCTACTGAGACTACTGCTGCTCCTGGAATTAGTCATCACTATGATGATGTAGGTTCAAGCTTTCAAACCCAACAGGTACGGTCACTTCGAGAATCACACATCCCGATGGATCAATTCGTTGCTCCGGATATAGGTGATCAGCAACCTCCTAAAGAATCCAATGAAAACTCGTGGGAATCTATGCTCAATGATATAGATTCATCGCTTATTTATCTCAATGACTTTCCAAGATGGTTCAATCTCAAATTTCTATAATTATTTAAATATATTTGTATTCTTGCTTGTCTTCCTACTTGTATGCACAAGGTTGGTTGGTTAGTTTGGTTTTGAGATTCTTAACTGTAAGTTTGTCTCCATTTCATGTTCAATCTTAGTCTTGTTTATTTAATAGAAACTCCAGGAATTTTACTATCGCCAAGTTTTTCCTTCCTCTCTTCCTTCGTACAATCTTTTCTCCAGCAAATTCGTACATCCACATCATGATTCAGCATTTTTTAAAGATTTTGTACAATTTTAATTATCAAAAGTTAACAACAATTTAATCGTGTGCCGATGGTATCTAAAAGCCCTAAGCTTTTGTTGTTGGGCATACATACATATTTTTCATTCTCCCTGCATATGTTATGGTAGATCTTGATATGGTTAGTTACCCGGTGGGTACATGACCGAGTAAGACCTTTTTGCTCGATTTCCTGGATTTCACCTTTTTTTTTTTTTGATAATAAAGGACACTAGCACCTTTAGGAAAACCAACTCTTCTAGAATCTGCCATGGCTAGATGATTCAGTTGAAGTGGCAATGTCGTGAATCCTAGCAGCCTCTGTTCCTATACTTAGCAATTCAGTTTGCTAAAAAATCATATTCCTGCTTAGCTTCTCTGTACATATGCCCACATTTAAAATTCAGAGTGGATGCACAAACAGACTGCAAGTCTCTCGGACAAAGATGAAAGTAATTCATACTTCCTTGAATCCAAGTTATCGTGGTTGAAGAATCTCTTTTCGAAAGAACATCAGAGCTCTGGAATTCTCTGGTAATTTCTGATGACAACCCTAGTACTAGCAGCCTCCCAATAAACTGACTCGTCAAAATTAACTTTAAGAAAACTTACTTGAGGGAGATCTATGAGATAAATTTTGAGCAATTCATAGGACCATTAGGAAGGAAACCCTAAATGCTTAAGTCTTTAAAAGGGTGAGGACAGGAGGGTTGCATCATCTTTGATGCTTGAGCCTGGGCCTGTATCCACCATAATGCATACCCAAATATATTCTGCTCCTCCTTCATCTGTGCATCCAAAGGCCTCTAAAGAAGGAAGGTCCAAGATGGAGGGAATGGAAATGAGAGAATCTCATAGGTAGGTAAGAAATGCATCAAGAGGGGGGAGCAAAAAGATTTGGAGAGCAACATTTGAGGAAGCCGTAATACCGTTATGCCAAAGTTTCCAATATATTCGCTCCTCCTTCATCCGTGCATCCAGTGGCCTCTAAAGAAGGAAGGTCCAAGATGGAGGGAATGGAAAGGAGAGAATCTCATAGGTAGGTAAGAAATGCATCAAGGCGGGGGGGCGGGGAGCAAAAAGATTTGGAGAGCAACATTTGAGGAAGCCGGTATCACCGTTATGCCAAAGTTTCCAATATATTCTCGCTCCTCCTTCATCCGTGCATCCAAGGGCCTCTAAAGAAGGAAGGTCCAAGATGGAGGGAATGGAAACGAGAGAATCTCATAGGTAGGTAAGAAATGCATCAAGAGGGGGGGGGGGAGCAAAAAGATTTGGAGAGCAACATTTGAGGAAGCTAGAATACCGTTATGCCAAAGTTTCCAAAGAAAATATAATATCCAGCTTCCATATCTTCTCACCTCGAGTTCACTCCGAACATCATCCCGGTATCCATCCATCCCGGGGCATGGCGCACGAAGGTATTCGGAGGTCCAAATTGTCGCATACTCTACTTTTATTTTTATTTAAACCCACAAGACGACGTATCCGGCTTTTATTTTTATTTAAGCCTGGATAACGATGTATCCAGCTTATTTATTTTTATTTAAGCCTGCATGACCACGTATCCAGCTTTTATTTTTATTTAAGCCCGGATGATGACGTATCTGGCTTATTTATTTTTATTTAAGCCCGGATCACGATGTATCCAGCTTTTAGTTTTCTCGGATGGCGATGTGAGTCCTTATTTTTATTTAAGCCGGGATTTGCATCGGGATGGGAAGATCTCGGACTTGAGACACGAGGAGATGGGACATCGAGATGGGAAGATGTAGACTTGAGACACGAGGAGATGGTTGGACTTCTTCAGTCTTTCGAACAAGGGAACATTTTTGCACAACAAAGCCTTCCTAGCCATATCAAGCGTCTGGATATATATGTCAGACACAATCCACGCAGAGAAGGTATATTGAGCTTGATATAACGTTTTCGTTGTCAGTTTAAGCTTTACTACATTTTTCAGTGCTTGATGTATATAGTCTCTAGATCTAATATGATTTCGTATTTGCCTAAGATTTTTAGGCAAATAAGATTCTTATTGGGATAGAAGGGGCTACGGCCCAGCTTCTAATTTTAGGCAAAAGTCATGCATATGGTCCGAGCGTATGGTCTGAGCATGAGCGAAGGATTTCGAAGCGAAGCACTTGCACAATGGTTTTATTCAGAAAGTGCATTATTCCAGAGCTCAAGATTCTGAACGTTCTCTGTCATTTTGACTCCCTTGGAAGAGAGTCTCGAAGGAACTTTTCTGTGATTTGTGTCTTTTGATTTCTATCTCTTGTTCACTTTCTCCATTAATAAATTTAGAAGAATCATCGGCTTCTTCCGTTATACCCAACAAAAGATATAGAGAAAAATAAGAAAAAAAAAGAAATTTCAATGGTGCTTTTGATTTTTTTTTTTTAATGTTAGAATGGCAATTTCAATCCCATTCGTTATGCCTAACAAAAGATATAGAGGAAAAAAAAATTAATGGTGCTTCTGATTTTTTTTTTTTATTAGAATGGCAATTTCAATCCATCCATTATGCCTAACAAAAGATAGAGAAAAAAAAAAATAATAGTGCTTTTGATTGGGGTTTTTTTTTTTTTTTTTTTAAAGAATGACAATTTCTATCCCATCTTTTACAAAGACAAGGCATGGTTTGATTACTCCTCTACTTACCTCTACTTAAATATTATAACATCTTTATATATTTTTCATAAATATTATTATATTATAATATTTAATTATAAATATAAAAGATATTGTAAAATTTATTAATATATTTAATGAAAATTTTTAGTTATATTATTAATTTTATAATTTTTATTAAAAATTTATATATATTATTAGAGGTGAGGATGGGAATGGAATAGGTGGAAATGGGAATTTAACATTTTTTATTGGTGAAATGAGAATCAAAAAAATTTTGAGGATGAATTTGAAATATAAATTATTTTTTTATTCATTTATTTTTAATTTTATAGAAATAGAGATTAAAATAAAAATTAGCATTGAACGTTGTATTGTTACCCTAAACTTTTGTTTGAATGGCAATCCGTCTAACATAAATATGATCATAATTGCATGCACATAGATCACAATGAAGCCCGGATGAGCGATTTAACAGAAGCACACGTAAAGGTTATTACGTCACACGTCTCTTCTATCATCATAACCGCAATGGAGCAAATCGTAAGACATCCGCAGGGGCACACGATGGGACTCTAAAGAAGCGAGAGTTGTTGGGCATGGTTCTTTGCGTAGGAGAAGGTTGATATACTCAAGTCCAAATTCAAACTTAGGCCGATGGACCATGATCGAGTTCACACAAAATAAAGAAAAGGTAACGAATTATAATGGATAAAAAAATAAATTATTATTATCTTTTTTATTTTATTGAGAATAATAGCAAGAGCTTCCAATCACTCATATAAATGATAATGTTTATATGATAATATTTTTTTAAAATTTTTTAGAGCGATAGTTAAATGGATAAGAGACTTATTCCTCTTTTCTTTTACTTTCCGTTTGTTAATCTTTGTTAAGAGAACAAAACAATGGTTGTAGCCGAGTATGCAAATCCTTCCTATATTAATAATTAATTCTCAATTTTATTTTTTTATTAATTCCTAACTGATATTTAGTTTCATAATTAATTCCCAATTTCACTTTATATTAATGATGGATGGAATGAAAAAATTCATTTAAATTAATTGATTCACATTATTTAATATCAATTTTATTTTGATTTATCTGAATTTTTTTGTAGAATAATTTGATCATAAGGTTTTTGAAGATTAATAATATTAAAACATTTTATACTCATTGCATATATATATATATATATATATATATATATATATATATATATATATATATATATATATATATATATATATAATTCATTAGAAGAAAAGGAAAAGAACGAAGATAACACTATTCTTTCAAACTAAGGCATACATTGCATCTACACTAGTTGCTATAATGGGTGGTCGTTAACTCTCCCTAATCATCAATTACCATTAGGAGGCCTTTAGGAGAGACTCTGTAGGTTAAGCCAAAAGAAGAAAAGAAAGAGAAAATTAATAATATCCATGTTATAGAATACAAAAGAGAATTTCCTAAATGAACAAAAAAAAAACTTTACTCTCTAGGATTGTTAAAAAAAAATTAATTAATCCGAAAAAATAGTTTAAAAAACTCTCTCTGAAGATTATATGATCATACGATGGGATTATTACATTAAATCCTTACAATAGGTAGATATAGATAAAACCATTTTATATACCAATAGAACTAAGAGAAAAAAATTAAGAAAATAAATTTTAAATCAAAATATGCCAATAAGTTTCCAAACAAAGGCGAACAAAGAAGTAAATACAGAATAAAAACCATTTTATATACCAATAGAACTCAAGAGAAAAATAGAAAAATAAATTTTTACTAAAAATCAAAATATTTCAATAGTTTTCGGACTAAGGCGAACCATATGACATATAAGTTTTCAGACTAAAGTGAACCATATGACATATAAATTTAAGGTTTACTTTTTTTCCTCCTATGTTGCAGCCTAAGTTTGCCATCTGTAAAATTTTTCCAACTGAGACTACTCTGGCCGCTCGCTCCTAGAATTAGTCATCACCGTGATGATGTAGGTTCAAGCTTTCAAACCCAACAAAAGGTAACGTCACTTCCTTAATCACACATCCTTGATGGATCAATTCGTTGTCTCGAATATAGGTGATCAGCAACCTCCTAAAGAATCCTAATGAAAACTTCGTGGGGAATCTATGCTCAATGATATAGATCCATCTATTTATTTCAATGACTTTCCAAGATGGTTCAATCTCAAATTTCTATAATTATTTAAATATATTTGTATTCTTTGCTGTTCTTCCTACTTGTATGCACAAGGTTTGTTAGTTGGATTTGGTTTTGAGATTCTAATAAGCAGTATGGTTGTCTCCATTTCATGTTCAATCTTAGTCTTATTTATTTAATAAAGAAGCTCCCGGGAATTTTACTATCGCCAAGATTGGTTGCCTTCTTCTCTTCCTTCGTACAATCTTTTCTCCCAACAGAATCGATACATCCACATCACGATTCTACATTTTTTAAAGATTTTGTGCAGTTTTAATTATCAAAAGTTAACAACAATTTAATCGTGTATTATTAAAGATGGTATCCTAAAGCCACAAAAGCTTTTGTTCTTTGGCGTACTTGTCTATATTTTCATTCTCACCGCATATGTTATAGTAGATCTTGATATGGTTAGTTACTAGGTGGGTACATGGCTTAAGTGAGACCTTTTTGCTACGATTCCTGGATTTCACCTTTTTTTTTTTTTGATAATAAAGGACACTAGCGCCTTTAGGAAAACCAACTCTTCTAGAATGCCTTACTTCTGGCTAGATGATTCAGTTGAAGTGGCAATGTCGATTGTGAATCCTAGCATTCCTACGTTTCCTATACTTGGCGAGTTCGGTTTGCTAAAAAATCTGTATATTCACCTTAGCTTCTCTGTACATATATACATTTAAAATTCGAGTGGATGCTAAACAGATACCAAGTCTCTCGGACAAAGATGAAAGTAAGTCGTACTTCCTTGAATCCAATTTATCATGGTTGAAGAATCTCTTTTCAAAAGAACATCGAGGAGCACTACGGGAATTCTGCGGTAATTTGCGATGACAACCCTAGTACTAGCGACCTCCCGATAAATACGACTCATCAAAATTAACTTTAAGAAAACTTACATGAGGGAAGTCTATGTGATAAATTTTTGAGCAATTCACGCTTAGGACCATTAGGAAGGAAACCCCTAAATACTTAAGTCTTTAAAAGGGTGAGGGGGACGGGGAAAGGTTGCATCATCTTTGATGCTGAGCACAGACTTTGTATCCACCATAATGCATACCCAAATATATTACGCTCCTCCTTCATCTGTGCATCCGGTGGCCTCTAAAGAAGGAAGGTCCGAGATGGAGGGAATGGAAACGAGAGGATACGCATAATTGGGTAAGAAAGGCCATCAAGGGGGCAGGGGGTGGGGGGACCAAAAAGATTTGGAGAGCAACATTTGAGGAAGGCGAGATACCATTATGCCAAA
>JACVBY030000050.1:0-49433 GCA_017589505.3 Metroxylon sagu
TACGTATTTGGGTATAGCATTCTCGGTTGATAACAAAGTTAAATTTTTCTTGTTCAACAGATCTTGGTGCCAAAAAATGTGACCTAGGAGACTTGGGTTGACTTAACTTGCTAGGATACAAAGTTTTTATTTGCTAAGATACATATTTATTATTTAAATGCTAAATGCTTATGAAATACGTGCATATTCCATTATTAGTTTGTTTACGGTTGATCAGTAGAAAATTTCTACTTATTTTAGTTTACGCTTGATGATACAATATTATGTATTGATGCTAGCTTTATTTTGAATGTCATTTTTTAGATGAGTACCGATACTGTTCGATTGCTGCTTTATTGTGATGGATCAGTTGAACATTGCTTAGATGGGATACAATATAATCAACCTCCTCGTAAAAGTTTTAGATTGAGCATGGGAACCCGTTATGTTGAGTTGGTCGAGCGGGTTTATAGTGTGCTTAAAATTCTAGTGCAGCAATATATTTTGAGATTGATGTAGAGATCTCCAATATTGCATCAGAAATATATGCTTCATCCAATCGAGGAGGATGATGATGTGGAGGAAATGTTGACATTTCCTTCCAAATTTTCAGATTATCGCTATGTTGAATTATATGTTTTCAAAGAAGATGCTCCAGCTCCATACAATATTGGTCATACAGAGGATATTCAGGACAGTTCTCTTATTGCCTAGCAGCAGATTAGGACTCCAATGGATTTCCCGATGATGGAAAGAGTTATGCCAGTAGTGCAGAGTGTTAATGTGGCAAACAATCAGAGTGTTGATAGTCGGGGAATTGAGTCAACGACAGTATAGAGGATGACTATTGGCTTGAACATGATGACTCTAATGAAGAGCGAGATGAGGATGAAGACTCACATGAAGATGATGTAGTTCATAAAACTGGCTGTAGTTCTGTTCCTGTATCTACTCATCCAGAAATTGTTCCTAGTCAGGTCTATGATCATCAAGTCTTTGCACATAGTCAAATACCAAAATTTTATCATGACTTGAATTTGCAGGATGGTGGTTGTGTTAGCACTCGAAGACAATTACCCTTTAATTCTCAATTTTGGGATTCATCAATGACTGAGTTTGCTACAGGATTATTGTTTACTAGCAAAGATGAACTGAAAAAAGCATGTGAAATTTATCACATCAAGAAGCATCGCACATATAATGTTGTGGAGTCGAAGAAAGCATTCTGGTATGTGAAATATGCCTTTTCAAGTAATGCACAGAGTTGTCATTGGAGGTTGCATGCTACAAAGTTGAAGAAGCATGGATTTTTTGATATCACAAGGTACGAGGGGCCACACTCTTGTTTATTCAGTCATGTAACTCGAGATCACAAACACATTAGTTCACGAGTTATTAGTCATGTGGTTCGATATATTTTGGAGAAAGACCCAAGTGTGAATATTAAAGCTATCATTGCAACTATGGCAGAACAATTTCATTATACTGTGTCATACTCTAAAGCATGGCGTGGGAAGCAGAAGGCATTAATTGATGTATTTGGTGAATGGGAACCCTCATATGCTAAGTTGCCTAAATATATGCTTGCACTTTAGAATGCAAACCCCGGAACGGTAGTCTGTTGGGATTTCTAAAATGTAGAGACTTCTAATGTGCGTGTCCTGAATTATGTTTTCTGGGCATTTCATCCATCCATTAAGGGGCTTTGGTATTGTCGTCCGGTTATTTCTATTGATGGAACACATCTTTATGGAAAGTACAAGGGGAAGATGCTCATTGCAACAAGCACTGATGCTGACAACAGGATATTTCCACTAGCCTATGCAATTGTGGATGAAGAGTGCACTGCTAGTTGGAGTTGGTTTTTGTGGAATCTCAGGAGGCATGTTGTGAAAGACAGAAATGACATTTGTCTTATTTCTAACCAACATTCAGGTATACTAAGTGCCATAGCAGATGACAGTAATGGATGGGCTTCACCTCTAGCTTATCATCGCTACGGCTTGAGACATGTGTGCAGTAATTTCAACTCAAGATTCTCTGATGTTCAATTAAAAAGAGCTATATGGAAAGCAAGGAGCGAACATCAGCTTCAAAAGTTTAACTTTATCATGGAACGGATTAAGATAGTGAATGCAGAGGCTTGGACTTGGCTATCGGAGTTGGAGCCAGAGAAGTGGACATTGGCACATAATGGGGGCTTCCGCTATGGTATTCTAACAACAAATCTCTCAGAAGTTTTTAATAGTGTACTGAAAGGAGCTAGAAATGTGTCGATAACGGCCTGTGTTCAGATGACATTTTATCGTCTTGTTAAGTATTTCAATACGAGACGCGCGAAAGCCATGAGATATGTGCAGGATAATCGAAGTACTTTTTTCACTCCTCATGTAACAATTAAGCTTGTTGAAAGTCAAGCCAAAGCTAATGAGCACAGAGTGTTTAGATACAACATGCAGAGAGCCACCTATGATGTCGTTACAAGAAGGTCAAGTGAAGATCTTAAGGGTGGAGGGAACATTCAGAATGTGTCACTTATTGACAGAAATTATTCTTGTGGAAAGTGGACAATTTATAAATATCCATGTTTACATGTCTTAGCCTGGTGCCATGAAATTGCCATGGACACAACCCCTCTTGTTGATGAAGTATACACAATTGGCTTTTATATAAATGCATGGGGAGGTGAGTTTAATCCGTTACCCCACGAAGACTACTGGATGGACACATTCACATTAATTCCTGATGACAACCGTCTCAGACCAAAGAAAAAAGGTAAGCCTAAGTCAACACGCATTCATAATAAAATAGATGAGGTGCAGCCAAGAAGTAAAAGTCATTGTGGTATTTGTAAGCAAACAGGTCATTCTCAACGCCGTTGCCTTAATATAAATGTTGGACCTTCAGGATCCTAAATTGTAGTATCTATAAATTAATGTATGTTTAATGTATGAAACTATTGCATGTAAAATTATGGATCACTAGTTTTTTTACGTTTCATGTGCTTATACTCCTGTTAATCTATGTGCTTTTTTTTCAGTTTGTATTTCAGGCGATGTCTCGGATCTTATTTGAAGCTATTTATTTTTTCTTTAAATTGTATCATCACTCTAATGTGTTTTTTTTTTAACACCTTTTAAATGCTTCTGAAACACTTTTGAAATTCATCTGATACTCTTTTGATGCACTTCTGAAACTTTTTTGAAACTTTTCTGAAACTCTTCTAAAACACTTTTGAAACTCTTCAGAAGTATATCAAAAGAGTTTCAGAAGAGTTTTAAATGTGTTTTAGAAGAGTTTCAGAAGAGTTTTAAAGAGTTTCAAATATATTTTAGAAGAGTTTCAGAAGAGTTTCAAAGAGTTTCAAATGTGTTTTAGAAGAGTTTCAGAAGAGTTTCGGAAGAGTTTCAAAGAGTTTCAAAAGTGTTTCAGAAGAGTTTCAAAGGTCTTTTGAAACTCTTTTGATACACTTTTGAAACTCATCTGATACTCTTTCGAAGCTCTTTAGGAGTTATTTGAAATACTGCTAGAAATGTGCAAAGCCAATATCAAAAACATCTCAACCTGTCCAAGGCAACAATTTAATAACGCTTCAATAAGTCAGAAACCATCACAATATCTGAGCAACATAACAAACAACTCAACAAATGAAACATATTTAATACATTAAACAAAAAAGTCTTTACAACAATTAGGTTATTTACATAGCTTAAGTACCACAACCTCATCTAGGAAGTCGTCGAACTCGTCTAGGGCATCGCGCATATGTCGCGATCGATCGAGGGCCCTCATCAACCACTTGAGAGACCCCCTCCTGCGTGGGAATCGTATCTGTCATATCAACGTCATTAAAATAATGGGAGATATCCTCACCGACCTCGATGATATCCGTATCAGCAATGTCAGCAATTAGCAACGCCCTCTAATCGTGAGTACCAGATGTACCCTCACCTGCATGCCCCATGTGTGAAAACTCATGTGCATATGACGATGGCATGTAAGAAGGCGATGGTGTATAATGAAATCCACTCATCCCAGAATCCTCATATATGTGTGTCATCGCCGGTTCCTCATGAGCTCGTGCCGCTGCAGGTGTACTCCTCACATGCTGATGGCCGATTATAGACAATGTGTTGTCTAAAATCGACCTCATGTCCTTAAAAATCCCTTGCCGCTCGGCCTTTGATGTCGAATACATAGCTCAATCTAGATTCAAGGACAACTCTTGAAACCTCTCATGCTGCATGTTTATGACAATATAATATCAAAAACAAAAGACAGTAACTCAAAAATAAATGATATTAAATAATCATTTTATAACAATACCATGAATTCAAATGAAGCTCGTTTCTCTTCGTAGCCCGTCGTAGGATACTCGAAACGGCTAACGCATATACGTATTATACTCCTAAACCATTCCATTTATTCAGAAGTAAATGGGACTCCCTCAGCAATAGGCTCTCCAATAATGATGTTTTCATGCCGCTCATTCCATGTAGCAATATGTGCGGCATGTATGACATCCCACGTGGCATGTGCCCTCCCTTATCGATCTATCTGATGAAGCTGAAGTGACATATCGCATGGTGATGGTATCGACTGGCGGTAACCAAATTGCTGAAGCACTCGGTTCGTCAAATGCCACTCCACTACATCAAAACAAATAAGTAGGGTCCATGCCATCCAAATATCTGAACTGAACAAGCAGCTTAGAGATAAAATAGAGATATTCTCGGGCGTATACGGACACCATATAAACTGCATGTAAAAAAACCATCAATTCACAACCTACCTACATAAAATAAAAAATAACATTGGAAATAGATTTGAAATTTAATAATGTCATACCCGTTGGGAACTATCATCCAATACGTCCAACTGGTCCCTATAAGCACGTAGTGTATGAGTTGGGATATTCCTTTGGTTCAATCTCAGATTCCATCTATGCCCCCATTGTGCACCTAAGTGCCAAGCATCATCTACATCAGCAGGTATAGCCTCCGGAGTCTCAAGTCTGATGGAACAAAAAATGGATAATCGTTCCCATGCCCATATCTGAATGTTCGAATAATGCTCAATATTAGTAAACAATACAAAAAAAAAAGAATTCCAAACTCATTCGATTGAATCAAGTGTTTACCTGTAGTAAGGGCAAGTATCCTCCTATCTCTATCTGAATAGGGCTCATTCCGCGATAGAGTACCCGATACAAACCAGCAAGTGTAATAGAACCCCAGCTATAAGCAGC
Source organism: Metroxylon sagu (assembly GCA_017589505.3). Lineage (NCBI taxonomy): Eukaryota > Viridiplantae > Streptophyta > Magnoliopsida > Arecales > Arecaceae > Metroxylon > Metroxylon sagu. The sequence goes on from JACVBY030000050.1 coordinate 5,228, forward strand.
AAATGCCCCAAGGTCTTCTAAAAGAGGCACATACATCAACTTCACTAAATATCTGGATGTATCTGGAAGGATGACTCCACCTATGATTCGAAGAAGTTACCCCCTCACAAACTGCTGGACAACCTCATCATCAGCATCATCATCCAAGTAGAAGTCTCGGTAGAACTGATCGAAGAATGATAAGCGGAAATGGCCTTTAGAAAAGGCCTCGGCAGGGGGTTCAACCCCAAACAACCTCATAAATATATCATGTCACTGCTCTAATGTATAATGTGGATCGAACCCAGTAACCGCGAACCCGTCAATTCGTAAACCATTCAAAATACCGACATCATGTAGTGTAACGATCACCTCGCCAAATGGAAGATGAAATGTATGGGTCTCCTACCGTCACCTCTCAACAAGTGCAAAAATAAGGCTGACATCGAGTTAAATCTGGCCTATCCGATATATGCCATACATGCCAACCTGCTCCAAATAATATTGCACTCGTGGGTGTGCTATGCCCGGTGTCTCCTTCCATATCTGCGTATCATATCGACGGCATCTAAACACCTGTAATTCCTACAACAAATTCATTGCAATAATATATATCAATAACATAAACGCATGCTAACTAATAAAGGATCATCGATTAATAATACATACCTCACCCTCAAATATTTTGGCTAATCTATGCGAGGCTTGCAAAGTGAGAACACTAGGATCGCGAGGCCCTGGATGTAAAACATTATGAGCCATGTCGTACTACTCTGTCAAAACAAGTAAAAACATCACATAAGTAAAATATTTAAGCAAATAAAAACATCATATAATCTAATAAAAAATTAAAAATGTAAAAAATCAATTATAAAAAAAAATGCGATTATAGCTAACTGAATATAAGGGCATGTCAATTCTTATGCCAAATCAAAGGTTTACAAGAACACATGCATAGCACTATGGCAAATTGTTGGATTCTTATGAACATCAAGCATTAGAGCTGTTTAACATTCATGTGATTTGATTTATTTGAACAAAAAAGCATAATTACTATGATAATGAGATGGAAACCATGATGATGTACACTGAAAATTTTAATAGAATAATTTCAATGAATGTTAATCCAATAGCAGTAAACAACCAAGGCAATAGCTCAAATATGATTTAATTTTAAAATAAATTATATTTGCCTGAAACTGAGAATGTACTTATATAAGTAATTTATAATTCAAGTAATTTTGTGAAAATACCATGCATTTTAAAAGTACGATTACGTGGTCTAGAAATATTTATATATTTTTTTTTATTTTTTTTCTCGCTGCTAATCAATCAATCATTCATTGACTGGCAGACAAATATTTTCAGAGAAATAGGCAAATGAGTTGCTGACTTCTACGAAAAACTAAAAAAAAAAAAAAAGAAAAATTTATCTGTTAAAGAGATGAACAGATAATTTTGAAATCATCGCTTCACTTGAATTTTACTTTAATTTTTAACATTCTCATTTTGAAGTAATTTTTCCATTCACGGCTTCACTTTAATTTCAAAAAAAGAAAATATTGAAATCATTACCTCTAAATGTAGAAAGTCTTACTATTTTATGAGCTGTTTCACTTTTTTCTGGCTTATCATGAGATAATTCACTGAATGTACTTAATGGAGCAAGACTTTTGAAATGTATTTTGAAAAGAATAAATTCTTGAAAGCTAGGAATATCTTTAGACTTCTAACAAAAACTCGGTTTCAGACACAGTTTTTCTCTGGCATTTCAAATGAGAGTTTCATGTTCTAGATCTCATGCTGCAAATGGACTGGGCCACCCAAAACCAAAATATTAGCCTTGGTAAAATTATTTGGTAATTTTATAAGGATTTTTTACTGCTTAAAGTGAGTCCAAAAAATTTCTCTAAAAGGTACAGAAGAACCCAATTATTTATACATCAATAGGAATCACTGCATGGGCTGTCAATGACAACTCCATGCAATAGAAGATATCCAATGTAGACAACAATTTTATTTGTTTTGATGTGGTAATGAGAAGGAATCATAATGAGGTGATCTGCTTTCTGTACATGGAAAATTCAGAAGAAATGACTTTACCATGCAAAAGAAATTGTTGCAGATGAGCCTTCTTTTCAAATTAACAATCGGTCTGAGAGGCCATTAGATAATAGGGTTGGCACATAAACTGACATGCTGCCACTGAAAATAATCGAGCAGATGTGAAATGGATGCCATCCCTGCATTCACACATGTTGTTCAAATTGGCAACTCAAAGGATATGGATCTCACTTTTCATCCATTTTATTGCTATCAATACTTCCAGGCTCATCACAATGTGCAATTGTTTCATCGGTGCAGCTCAATTTGGATTCATCATCCTCGCATTCAGAAGCTGTGCTGGCAATGCAACTTTCTATATGTAGGCTCTCTGCAACCACATGAGGAGAGGAGCCTTGATGTTGCTCAAAGTCACCATTCATGTTCACCAAATTAAGAGCTTCTTTTCTGACTATGTTAAACACAATTCCATTATGAATCCTTTCGGGCTGCAACAAGTCACCCTCAGAAACCATGATGCTACTAGAAGCAGTTGTTGTGATTCTGTTACCAAGCTCATTTGCATCCGTATTCGCTGAAATTGTACCAGAGGTTGTCTCTCCAGTGTTGTTAGAATATGTGTCCCTACCAACCATTTGACCTAATGCAGCAGCGTCGGATCGTGTAGTTAAATCTTCGATTTCGTCTTCCCTTGACCAAGCCTTATCCGGCTCAGACTCAAAATCAAGGTTCTGAACAAAGTTAATAAATTTGTCTGCAGAAACTGTCCTCATAAGAGGACCGCCAGATCTTGTCCAAGAATTAAGTTCTATGCTCTCTGATTCACCATCACTTCCATCGCGCAGGCTTCGCTGAGCATGTGCATTCCTGTTTGATGGGCTTCCCATGTGACCAGACCCTTGGTGGATCGAGGCAAGGGCATCTCCAAATGCATCTTCTTCAGTGGAGCCCAGTGAGTCCTCTCTTGCGATGCGATTCCATGAAGGGATCCTTTTAGAAGGACTGAACTTGACTGTGCTTGTAAGCCCTTGGGAAGCAGCAGCCCTCGTAGCACTCCTCTTTAGCCTTCGCATGTGATTAAGAAGAGCAACACATTCATCTAAAACAAGTTCAATAGCGCAGTTTGCCTTTATTGCAGACAGCTTCTCCCAAGTACATCTCCTTCCCTGATTGGCAGCCTTTTGAAGCTCCGCATATGATGGGTTTTGTATAATCTTGGAATACTAATAGCAGAAAAGCAAAGAAAAATGATGAATGTATCAATCCAGATATGACCATAACAGTCCATAATGCACAATATGAAGAAAAAATAATAATAATTATCAGATACCTGGGCAAGAGTAGCAGACATTACTACAGTCACATCCCCTTCCCACTCCGGAGCAAACAATTTAGCAATCCCTCCCAATGGAAAACCAAGTTCTAGAACCTGATTTCATCTATGTTTAACCTCCATCTCGGCAAGACGAGCAAGCTATTTTCCACGTGGGAAAAAAGAAAAGAAGAAGATTAGCAAGCTATTTGATCATAATAACCCAATCACAATTACCAAACTAGATAAAACGGAAGGGTTAATTTCACTTAACCCCCCTTAATTATAGAGTATTTGCACTTTCCTTTCTAAACTAAAAAAATTTACAATCAATCCCTTAATGTCAATTTCAGTTACAATTAACCCTTTCCATTTAAATCTAGGGTTAAATCAATATGGCCAGTACCAACATCATTTGGCATGCCTAGAAAAGGAAAAAATGATTATACCCTTGATCAAGACTATTTTATTTAAAGGATGAATGTTGTTGCTCTTTACCATATTATTTATTATGAAAATCTGACATCTTTAATGGCCATGTAATAGTCACGTGATCACTTTTTCATTTCTTTCAATGCCCACTTTTAAATTGTCACGTGACACTTTTTTCTTTTTTTCAACATCTAATTTAAACAGCAGGAGCCAATTGCAACTTAAATTAAAAGTGAAGGGTTGATTATAAATTTTTTTAATTTAGGAAGGAATATGTAAATACTCCATAGTTAAGGAGAGCTAAGTGGAATTAACCATAAAAGAAGATACATAATCCAGAATTTATTATGCATAAATGGATTCAACCATAGAGACCTTAGGAGCAATATAAGCAATAGATTGTCTAGAACATAGAATTATAAGATCTTATAACTCAGACAACTTTAGCATCTAACATGTGGTCATCATCCTTAGATGCAGGTCTAAATCATTCAAAAGGTTTCAAGATTATGAAAAACTCTATGATAGATTACTAAAATATATAGTCTGCTGCACAGTAAGACATCTAAATTGCATTCAAGAATGAGTTGACAAAAGGAAAGACGAAAAAAGGTTTAAACACACGAAAAGCTACCTTAGCAGCAAAATTTCCTCCATAAGCTCTCACAAGTTCCTTCAGCCACAGCAGGGGAGCCATGTGAGGATTAGCTTGGCTGACAATGAAATGGTTCGCATTAAACAACTCCTTCAACTGTATAATGGGCAAATCACTTTCCAAACTCCCATCTCTCCATCGGCGGGATGAACGTCCTGAAACCTCCGGTTCCTCAAAAAAGGGTGGATGGAAAGGAATAATATCCCCAAGTCTATCCTTTGCCATCAACTCTTGTGCCTCAAATAGTCCAGGAAATGCGCAAGAAGCAGCAACAGCACTCCATATCACAACATTCGGTGATGTCAAGTAGTTGAGGCATCTTGGTGGTTCATGCTTTCTAGGAGAGCAAACTGTTATACCAAGAACTCTACCAGTCATGTCATAAGCCTCTTGAAATGTTAAATTGCTTGTGAGGTGCCTCAACATCTTGTGCAGCTGCCCAATCTCATGGACTGCACCATATGTCATAACCCTCTTAACCACAGCCAAGATTCCACCCATGTTATCAAAGAACTGCAAGGAATGCAAAGAATCCTCAAAGAAGCTCTCAAGTTCAGGCCATGTTCGTGTAGCGACAATTGCACACATAACGGACCCTACGCTAGACCCAGCAATTATCCGTGGCAGAAGCTTGTTCTCTACTAATGTTTTCACCACACCCATTCAACCATTTAACAGCTGACTATTTTGTTCATAATTAATCATTAGTTATACCCATTCTGATCACGTAATCTGCTCTTTTCTACCACACGTACAGTCTTATTTAATAATTTTTAATATAGATAATTTTCTTTTACCATACCAAAAGGTAGAGAGAGATTCATGAATCAGCCACATAGTCTCTGCATATAGTCTTTCCAAATTCACGAACTATCTATTACTATTTATTAATATATCTAATTTATAAAATTAGTCTATAATAAATATTTTTTAAATTTTTAATTTTTTTTTATTTTTATTATTAAAATTAAAATTAAAATTAAATCAATGCCTCCACATTATACAGGCATGTAACTAGTTAAGCTAACGGAGGTACTCGGCTCACTCGTGTAATGTGTTGTCTGGGCATATAACTAGTTAAGCTAACGGTGGAGTACTTGGCTCACTCGTGTAATGTATTGCTTCACTCGTGTAATGTAATGCCTTCGCACGATTAAACGAAGCAACAAGATGACAGTGAAAGATGATGAAAAGTAGAAGGCATTAGGTTAAGCGGCATTAGGTCAAAACAAACATGATACGGATCTAGTTAGGACAATGATATACAGAATATTGACCGATGCTTCATCCAACACGAGTTGGGGATAAGAACTTGTGATTCATACCCACCCACCAATGAGTATTTAAAAAGTCCAATTTTTATGGTTTTTAATGACTCATCTTTAGCCTAAATTAAATAATTAATAATTAATATTAAACGAAGTCGTTACCCTTGCAAAAGTTCTTACCTAGGGTCGTGGCTCAACCCAATCAAAATTATCACTGGTATAATTAAAATTTTGATTCATAATGACCCATTTAAAATTAAAGTTTGACCCATTCTGGACTTGATTGAAAAATTCCTAACCCAAACCTGCTCTTTTTTTTTTTTAAGGTTGGTTTCAAGATGACGTTGATTTTTACCATCCCAAGTAAGAAGGATCATATTTAATTTTTAAAAATTAAAAATTAATTATCACACTTTTTGTTAATTTTTTATTTTTAAAATTAAGGACAAATATGTTTTCTGAAAATAATTTGTGGCACCTTCAGCCGATTTTTTTAAAAACCTGTATGAAAATATTTACTTCTAACCGTCCCTAATGTTAAAATATATATCCTATCATCATCATGTGAAAGTGAGAAGCAGCTATCCATTCATTGGTTAAGATGTGCAAGCAAGGGAAGACAAAATGATATAAATTAGTTCAAAAACAACCACTTCCCTGCCAGGATAAAATTCCAAGCCATTAAAATGCTCCCAAAGCTACCCTTGTCCTCACGGGAAACTGTTTATTTTAAGTTAACGACGAAATGAAAACAGGTTAAAAAGGTAGGGAAACGTGAAATATGAAAAACCGTTCGATAAAGATCTATCGGTGTAAAACCCGCATGGGCCAAAAGCTACGATCCACTCGCACGTATATTTATAATATCGTAACTCTTAAGCAAATCATCCCTGCTGGCTCTATTCCCTCCCAAGATGCATTCATATTTTATTTCATCAACTCTTGGATGCATGGTAGTTGTTATACTTCCTCTCACCTCAATCATTCAAGCAAGACAATCTTGTTAATTAGGCATACGTCAAATAAATCAAAATTTAACTCCTAATCCTCATCATCCTATTTACAGCTGTCCTGTCCTGCTTTCAATTCACTTCCCTCTCATTCGATTGGACTTATACTTTAACAACAATTGCCAATGAAATTTTAGTATGGTTAATGGGTTGCAGGTCGTATAATTCTCCACTCCATGCAGCAAATGTGCTAACATTTCATTTAAAAAATTGACATGAGTCTTTCATTATTTTCAATTAGTCTTCCATTGTATTTTAAAAGAATTAAAAAGATGTATGTTAATTTTTAAATGATATATATATATATATATATGTTTGCTTGTTAGGTAGAGAATTTGATTGGCACATGCTCTCCTCCATGGTTGTTAGATTCTCATCCTTTTATTTTAAAAATAAAATTCCTTTTCAATTCAATGAATCTTATCATCCATCAATCATTTTTGAACATGCCATCTTTGCATTCATTAGGCATCACATAATGTTGACGTCCACCACCTAATACCTCCTCTCACGGATCCAAAGAAAGACTTTCCAAGGAAGAAGGAAGTATCATGCGTCCAACTCGTCCACGACCCAACCATCATTCGTGACTGCTCACGAGACCCATCGTAAAAGTTTTCTATTATGGTCCCATCACTTAGGTCCCATCAATTACGCCTTATCGCTTTCGTAAAGCCACAGCCTAACTTGGTGGCTGGTTCTCCCTCCTTCCCGATAAACAAGGGCCCAAGCCACCGACGTACCAAAAATTTCGCACCGGACATGGCCCTCCCCAACGGAATCCCTCAATTTTCTCCCTATAAATCACCGATCGCCCTCTCCTCTCATCGATGGCCCCCTCATCTCATCCTTCCCTCTACCTTCCCCCCTCTCGCGCTCCAAACCCCGCCCTCCTCCCCTTGGTCGTCCCCCGATGGGCAGCATCCACTCCCTCTTCCGCCGCCACCGTTGCGGCTGCTCCAAAGCCTCATCGGCCACCACTTCCTCCCCGGCCTCCCCCACCGCCGGGGCATCGGACGAGCTGGAGCGGATCTTCAAGAAGTTCGACTCCAACGAGGACTGCAAGGTCTCATCGTCGGAGCTGGCCGCGATCTTCGAGAGCCTCGGCCACCCCGCCTCGGACAAGGAGCTGGAACGCATGATGAGCAAGGCCGACGCCGATGGTGATGGCTTCATCAGCTTCGACGAGTTCGTCAACCTCAACGTCCGCACCATCGACGACTCCGCCGCCCTCGAGGACCTCCACCATGCCTTCTCCATCTTCGACCTCGATCGCAACGGCGCTATCTCCGTCGACGAGCTCGCCCGCGTCCTCCGTAGCATCGGCGAGGGCGCCTCCGTCGCCCAGTGCAAACGTATGATTGACGGCGTCGACCGCGACGGCGATGGCCTCGTCTCCTTCGAGGAGTTCAAGCTCATGATGACCAACGGATCCGGCTTCCCCTTGCCAGCAAGATCGAGTGATTAGAGTTTGGATTCAGAATTCTTTTCATTCTTCTCCCTTCTCACTCTTCCTTTTTCCTCGCTCTTTGTTCTTGATCACTCTTTTTTCTATCTTTTTGGGGTCTCCTTGGGTTCGGGGTTGGGTGTGGTGGTGGTCTCTCATGACCGTCTGATCTTGATCCAGACGTTGAGCAGAAAGGGTGCTGGAAGCTGATTTCCGATGGGATTAATTGTACATAAATTGGGGATCGACATTTTATCCTTTAGGGCTTGTTTGATTCACGGTAAAAGGTATCGTAAAATTTGGTATCACAAAATTTTGTTCATACGAATTAAAATGTTTCTTTCGCCCTTTGAGGGCTCATCCGTACGTAATTTGAATTTCTACATTTTATGAAAAATAAAATTTCATCGGTACCGCAGCGTGTTTCTTTTTTCTTTCTAACATACCTTTCTTTTTTTTCCAAATCAGATCTAAAACTTTTTGTTTTGATTTAGAATTTTGGTATCTTGATTTCTTAATCATTTTTTATAACCCATATAGAAGTTAAAAAAATTAGATGGTAAAAAAAAAATTAAGAATTGAAGGATATAATTGGTATTTTTCTGTGAAAGAAATTGTTCAACCAAACGTGACAGCTTCATTCTTTCTTAGAAAAATGGCTTGTTTTTCATGATCAATCAAACGAGGAAATAGATCAGACAATAATCCTTGCAACATATCAATGAGGCGCTAATAAAAAAATGCTAATAAAAAAAAAATTAATTAAAGGACTGCCCCAATGATTACCGGATCGATCAAAACAAAGACACCGGCAACCATAATGAAATAATAATATTAATTAATCTCAACAAAATCATAAAAAAAGAAAATTAGGTATAATTAATTAGCTAAAACAAAGACACCGGCAACCATAACGAAATAATAATATTAATTAATCTCAACAAAATCATAAAAAAAGAAAATTAGGTATAATTAATTAGCTGAAACCAATCTCAGATTGTATTAAAGGATAAAATGAAAAGATGATCTTCAATTTATGTACAATTAATCCCATCGGGAATCAGCTTCCAGCACCCTTTCTGCTCAACGGCTGGATCAAGATCAGACGGTCATGAGAGACCACCACCACACCCAACCCCGAACCCAAGGAGACCCAAAGAAGACAAAAAAATAAAAAAAAGAGTGACCAAGAACAAAGAGCGAGGAAAAAGGAAGAGTGAGAAGGGAGGAGAACGAAAAGAATTCCGAATCCAAACTCTAATCACTCGATCTTGCTGGCAAGGGGGAAGCCGGATCCGTTGGCCATCATGAGCTTGAACTCCTCGAAGGAGACGAGGCCATCACCATCGCGGTCGATGCCGTCAATCATACGTTTGCACTGGGCGACGGAGGCGCCCTCGCTGATGCTACGGAGGATGCGGGCGAGCTCGTTGGTGGAGATAGCACCGTTGCGATCGAGGTCGAAGACGGAGAAGGCATGGCGGAGGTCCTCGAGGGCGGCGGAGTCATCGACGGTGCGGACGTTGAGGTCGACGAACTCATCGAAGCTGATGAAGCCATCACCATCGGCGTCGGCCTCGCTCATCATGCGTTCCAGCTCCTTGTCCAAGGCGGGGTGGCCGAGGCTCTCGAAGATCGCGGCCAGCTCCGACGATGAGATCTTGCCGTCCCCGTTGGAGTCGAACTTCTTGAAGACCCGCTCCAGCTCGTCCGATGCCCCGGCGATGGGGGAGGTCGGGGAGGAAGCGGTGGCCGAGGAGGCCTTGGAGCGGCCACAACGGTGGTGGTGGAAGAGGGAGCGGATGTTGCCCATCGGGGGATGACCAAGGGGAGGAGGGCGGGGTTTGGAGCGTGAGAGAGGGGGGGAAGGTAGAGAGAAGGATGAGATGAGGGGGCGATTGGTGATTTACAGGGAGAAAATTAGGGGATTCTGTTGGGGGAGGGCCATGTCTGGCGCAGATTTTTTGGGGAAGAGGGTCGATGATTCCGTTAGCACTTGGTACCTCAGTGCCATTACCGCCTTGGGCCCTTGTTTTATCAGGAAGGAGGGAGCGGGGGTTCCAACAGCGCGAGTGAGCAGATTATTATGTGCACCACCTTCTTGTGATGATAGCTACAATTGGTTCTTCATTAGTAGTCGGTGAATCGACCGCCATAAGGAAACTGAATTGAATCCTTGCTGAAAGCCAAGAAGAGCTGATGGGAAACACGCTAAGAAATTCCCAAGCTTAAATTAAGCAAGCATACATTTATATGCTCGTGCGCCAAGCGTTGATGGGATGGAAATATATATATATATATATATATATATATATATATATATATACATATATATATTTATAATTCCGTTGGATTCGTGTTTGGGTTTGGATTCGAACAGAGTTCGAGCCAAAAATTAGGATCAAAAACCCAAAACCTACTTATTTTCTCTATAAAATAATATAAAAATATTTGGTTTTGTAGACTATATTTCTTTGTTTGAATCTTTAGCGTTGTTAAATGTTAGATGGAGCGTTGTTAAATGTTAGATGGAGATGAGGCTTATATTTGATGAGTTTATTTTATAGGTTTTCAAATTAAAATATTTTTTTGATGACTTATTTGGTACTATTTCTTACGTTGGAAGTTCTTACATTGTGCACCTAAGTGCCAAGCATCATCTACATCAGCAGGTCTAGCCTCCGGAGTCTCAAGTCTGATGGGACGAAAAATGGGTAATCGTTCCCATGCCCATATCTGAATGTTCGAATAATGCTCAATATTAATAAACAATACAAAAAAAAAAAATTCAAACTCATTCGATTGAATCAAGTGTTTACCTGTAGCAAGGGCAACTATCCTCTTATCTCTGTCTGAATAGGGCTTGTTCCACGACAGAGTGCTCGATACAAACCGGCAAGTGTAGCAGAACCCCAGTTATAAGAGCAAATGCCCCAAGGTCTTCTAAAAGAGGCACATACATCAACTTCACTAAATATCTGAATGTATCTGGAAGGATGACTCCACCTATGATTCAAAGAAGTTGCCCCCTCACAAACTGCTGGACAACCTCATCATCAGCATCATCATCCAAGTGGAAGTCTTGGTAGAACTGATCGAAGAATGATAAGCAGAAATGGCCTTTAGAAAAGGCCTCGGCAGGGGGTTCAACCCCAAACAACCTCATAAATATATCCTGCCACTGCTCTAATGTATAACGCGGATCGAACCCAGTGACCACGAACCCATCAATTCGTAAACCACTCAAAATACCGACATCCTGTAGTGTGATAATCGCCTCGCCAAATGGAAGATGAAATGTGTGGGTCTCCTGCCGTCACCTCTCAATAAGTACAGAAATAAGGCTGACATCGAGTCGAATCTGGCCTATCCGATTTATGCCATACTACCAATCTGCTCCAAATAATATTGCACTCGTGGGTGTGCCATGCCCGGTGTCTCCTTCCATATCTGCGTATCATATCGACGATATCTAAACACCGGTAATTCGTACCACAAATTCATTGCAATAATATATATCAATAACATAAACGCATGCTAACTAATAAAGGATCATCGATCAATAATACATACCTCGCCCTCAAATATTTTGGTTGATCTATGCGAGGCTTGCAAAGTGAGAACACTAGGATCGCGAGGCCCTAGATGTAAAACATTATGAGCCATGTCGTACTACTCTGTCAAAACAAGTAAAAACATCACATAAGTAAAACATTTAAGCAAATAAAAGTATCATATAATCTAATAAAAAATTAAAAACGCATAAAATCAATTATAAAAAAAATGCGATTATAACTAACTGAATATAAGGGCATGTCAACTCTTATGCCAAATCAAAGGTTTACAAGAACACATGCATAGCACTGTGGCAAATTGTTGGATTCTTATGAACATCAAGCATTTGAAACTCATACATTAGAGTTGTTTAATATTCATGTGATTTGATTTATTTGAACAAAAAAGCATAATTACTATGATAATGAGATGGAAACCATGATGATGTACACTAAAATTTTTAATAAAATAATTTTTAATAGAATAATTCCAATGAATGTTAATCCAATAACAGTAAACAACCAAGGCAATAGCTCAAATATAATTTAATTTTAAAATAAATTATATTTGCCTGAAATTAAGAATGTATTTATATAAGTAATTTATGATTCAAGTAATTTTATGAAAATGCCATGCATTTTAAAAGTACGATGCCGTGGTATAGAAAATCTTAAATTTTTTTAAAAAAATTTTAACATATTTATTTTCTGTGTGCTTGTTATATGGTAAAAATCAGACTATATCAGAGACTTGACATCCAAAGCATTTATTTTTTTAATTATTATTATTAAAACAAGACATATTGGCATATCAAGTGTGTCAATGTTGCTCATCATGACTGATAACATAGATCATGCTCATTGAATTTTTTTTACTCATCAAACAATGCAATTTTTTCACAATAAGCTAACTAACCTTTACTTATTTGTGTCCATACATAAATTTACTGGTTTTTTAGTTTTTCTGTCACGATTAACTGATATACTTGAACTAAAAATATCATTGTTTCAGTTATCAATTTCTTTATCATAAAGATGATATGAAGCAACTAGTAACAAAGCATATTTAAATTTTTATAATTTAATTGAATTAAAAAAAAATTACTTTGCTAGAGGACCCCCGGCCCGAGAGAGGGAACGAAAGGGGGACGGGCTGCGAGAGAGGGAGGGGGATGGGCCGCGAGAGAGAGGGAGCAGGGGGAACCACGCTCGGCTCGGATGCGGGAGGGGAACGGGCCGCGAGAGAGAGGGAGCAGGGGGGACCACGCTTGGCTTGGGTGCGGGAGGGGGACGGGCCGCAAGAGAGAGGGAGCAGGGGGGACCACGCTCGGCTCGGGTGCGGGAGCGGGAGGGGGATGGGCCGTGAGAGAGAGGGAGCAGGGGGGACCGCTCGAGTGCTCGGGTGCGGGAGAGGGGAGCAGGGGGTCGGGTGCTCGGGTGCGCACAAGAGAGAGGGAGCAAGGGGGACCGCTCGCGCGAGAGAGAGGGAGCAGGGGGGACCGCTCGGGTGCTCTGGTGCGGGAGAGGGGAGCAGGGGGTCGGGTGCGGGGGGCGATGAAGGTTAAAACGCCACACGGCGTGGCGTTTTGAGAAGCGCCAAAAAAACGCCATGCGGCGTGGCATTTTAAAAAAATGCTTTTAAAACGCCACGCCGCGTTTACCAGGGCGCTTTAAAAAATGCCACTCTGTGTAGCGTTTCGAGGCTCCACCGTGGCGCCGACGGGGTTCATTTTTTGCCTGAAAATTGCCATTTGAAATGGTGTTTTTCACTTTAACACCATTCTTGCAAAAACTTTCGTTCCCATCTCAAATTTTTGGAGGCCCGACACCGTATAATGTGCCGGAATGTGTTCTTGTATGGCTCATGTTATACCATACTCGTTTGTGGAATTTGTGATAAGAAAATGTCATCATTTTGTGGCATGTACTTCCAATGGCTGTGGATAAGAAGATATTCCAAGCATTTCAGATGGTGGCAGACATGTGACCTATGCTGCTTGCTCCCTTATGACTAGAATTGCATTCTTATTTCTATGAATTATAAAAATTTTTCCAACTTTCAAAACGGAACTCGCACTGCTTGGCTTTCACTAGCTTGCATTCGGAACTAAGAACAAGTCATTTATAATCATTTTTCCAATGCAATTTGAAGCGTTCCCAGTTAGGGATGGAGAACTGTCATACGTTTGCAACAAAGTATTTTATTTTCCTTGAAATAGTGGTAGGACCACGACGGATCATCTCTAAGAAGCGTTCGTATGGTTTGTTTGTTCTGTTTACGTCATGATGAATGTGTTCGCTGGGCATTTATACATTGAGGTCCATTAGAGGAACTTCCAAGGTTTTTCCGACCCTTGTTCAAAGAGGATTTTTTAAAAAATAATATTTTTAAAAAAACAAGTTTTTCTAAATAGCGTATTTTTAAAAATTATTTGCAAGAATAGAATGGTTTGGTTCAGCTAAGTAAATACCTCGGCTGGGTCTGTCACACCGGCAGAAATCATCCATCCAACGGACGGTTTCTCCGATGATTTCACAGTAACAGCAGCCAATTTTTCTTTATATATATATATATTTCTTTTCTTCTTTTTTTTCTCGCTGCTAATCAATCAATCATTCATTGACTGGCAGACAAATATTTTCAGAGAAATAGGCAAATGAGTTGCTGACTTCTACGAAAAACTAAAAAAAAGAAAAAGAAAAATTTATCTGTTAAAGAGATGAACAGATAATTTTGAAATCATCGCTTCACTTTAATTTTACTTTAATTTTTAACATTCTCATTTTGAAGTAATTTTTCCATTCACGGCTTCACTTTAATTTCAAAAAAAGAAAATATTGAAATCATTACCTCTAAATGTAGAAAGTCTTACTATTTTATGAGCTGTTTCACTTTTTTCTGGCTTATCATGAGATAATTCACTGAATGTACTTAATGGAGCAAGACTTTTGAAATGTATTTTGAAAAGAATAAATTCTTGAAAGCTAGGAATATCTTTAGACTTCTAACAAAAACTTGGTTTTGGACACAGTTTTTCTCTGGCATTTCAAATGAGAGTTTCATGTTCTAGATCTCATGCTGCAAATGGACTGGGCCACCCAAAACCAAAATATTAGCCTTGGTAAAATTATTTGGTAATTTTATAAGGATTTTTTACTGCTTAAAGTGAGTCCAAAAAATTTCTCTAAAAGGTACAGAAGAACCCAATTATTTATACATCAATAGGAATCACTGCATGGGCTGTCAATGACAACTCCATGCAATAGAAGATATCCAATGTAGACAACAATTTTATTTGTTTTGATGTGGTAATGAGAAGGAATCATAATGCGGTGATCTGTTTTCTGTACATGGAAAATTCAGAAGAAATGACTTTACCATGCAAAAGAAATTGTTGCAGATGAGCCTTCTTTTCAAATTAACAATCGGTCTGAGAGGCCATTAGATAATAGGGTTGGCACATAAACTGACATGCTGCCACTGAAAATAATCGAGCAGATGTGAAATGGATGCCATCCCTGCATTCACACATGTTGTTCAAATTGGCAACTCAAAGGATATGGATCTCACTTTTCATCCATTTTATTGCTATCAATACTTCCAGGCTCATCACAATGTGCAATTGTTTCATCGGTGCAGCTCAATTTGGATTCATCATCCTCGCATTCAGAAGCTGTGCTGGCAATGCAACTTTCTATATGTAGGCTCTCTGCAACCACATGAGGAGAGGAGCCTTGATGTTGCTCAAAGTCACCATTCATGTTCACCAAATTAAGAGCTTCTTTTCTGACTATGTTAAACACAATTCCATTATGAATCCTTTCGGGCTGCAACAAGTCACCCTCAGAAACCATGATGCTACTAGAAGCAGTTGTTGTGATTCTGTTACCAAGCTCATTTGCATCCGTATTCGCTGAAATTGTACCAGAGGTTGTCTCTCCAGTGTTGTTAGAATATGTGTCCCTACCAACCATTTGACCTAATGCAGCAGCGTCGGATCGTGTAGTTAAATCTTCGATTTCGTCTTCCCTTGACCAAGCCTTATCCGGCTCAGACTCAAAATCAAGGTTCTGAACAAAGTTAATAAATTTGTCTGCAGAAACTGTCCTCATAAGAGGACCGCCAGATCTTGTCCAAGAATTAAGTTCTATGCTCTCTGATTCACCATCACTTCCATCGCGCAGGCTTCGCTGAGCATGTGCATTCCTGTTTGATGGGCTTCCCATGTGACCAGACCCTTGGTGGATCGAGGCAAGGGCATCTCCAAATGCATCTTCTTCAGTGGAGCCCAGTGAGTCCTCTCTTGCGATGCGATTCCATGAAGGGATCCTTTTAGAAGGACTGAACTTGACTGTGCTTGTAAGCCCTTGGGAAGCAGCAGCCCTCGTAGCACTCCTCTTTAGCCTTCGCATGTGATTAAGAAGAGCAACACATTCATCTAAAACAAGTTCAATAGCGCAGTTTGCCTTTATTGCAGACAGCTTCTCCCAAGTACATCTCCTTCCCTGATTGGCAGCCTTTTGAAGCTCCGCATATGATGGGTTTTGTATAATCTTGGAATACTAATAGCAGAAAAGCAAAGAAAAATGATGAATGTATCAATCCAGATATGACCATAACAGTCCATAATGCACAATATGAAGAAAAAATAATAATAATTATCAGATACCTGGGCAAGAGTAGCAGACATTACTACAGTCACATCCCCTTCCCACTCCGGAGCAAACAATTTAGCAATCCCTCCCAATGGAAAACCAAGTTCTAGAACCTGATTTCATCTATGTTTAACCTCCATCTCGGCAAGATGAGCAAGCTATTTTCCACGTAGGAAAAAAGAAAAGAAGAAGATTAGCAAGCTATTTGATCACAATAACCCAATCACAATTACCAAACTAGATAAAACGGAAGGGTTAATTCCACTTAGCCCCCCTTAATTATAGAGTATTTGCACTTTCCTTTCTAAACTAAAAAAATTTACAATCAATCCCCTAACGTCAATTTCAGTTACAATTAACCCTTTCCATTTAAATCTAGGGTTAAATCAACATGACCGGTACCAACATCATTTGGCATGCCTAGAAAAGGAAAAAACGATTATACCCTTGATCAAGACCATTTTATTTAAAGGATGAATGTTGTTGCCCTTTACCATATTATTTATTATGAAAATCTGATATCTTTAGTGGCCATGTAATAGTCACGTGATCACTTTTTCATTTCTTTCAATGCCCACTTTTAAATTGTCACGTGACACTTTTTCCTTTTTTTCAACATCTAATTTAAACAGCAGGAGCCAATTGCAACTTAAATTAAAAGTGAAGGGTTGATTATAAATTTTTTTAATTTAGGAAGGAATATGTAAATACTCCATAGTTAAGGAGAGCTAAGTGGAATTAACCATAAAAGAAGATACATAATCCAGAATTTATTATGCATAAATGGATTCAACCATAGAGACCTTAGGAGCAATATAAGCAATAGATTGTCTAGAACATAGAATTATAAGATCTTATAACTCAGACAACTTTAGCATCTAACATGTGGTCATCATCCTTAGATGCAGGTCTAAATCATTCAAAAGGTTTCAAGATTATGAAAAACTCTATGATAGATTACTAAAATATATAGTCTGCTGCACAGTAAGACATCTAAATTGCATTCAAGAATGAGTTGACAAAAGGAAAGACGAAAAAAGGTTTAAACACACGAAAAGCTACCTTAGCAGCAAAATTTCCTCCATAAGCTCTCACAAGTTCCTTCAGCCACAGCAGGGGAGCAATGTGAGGATTAGCTTGGCTGACAATGAAATGGTTCGCATCAAACAACTCCTTCAACTGTATAATGGGCAAATCACTTTCCAAACTCCCATCTCTCCATCGGCGGGATGAACGTCCTGAAACCTCCGGTTCCTCAAAAAAGGGTGGATGGAAAGGAATAATATCCCCAAGTCTATCCTTTGCCATCAACTCTTGTGCCTCAAATAGTCCAGGAAATGCGCAAGAAGCAGCAACAGCACTCCATATCACAACATTCGGTGATGTCAAGTAGTTGAGGCATCTTGGTGGTTCATGCTTTCTAGGAGAGCAAACTGTTATACCAAGAACTCTACCAGTCATGTCATAAGCCTCTTGAAATGTTAAATTGCTTGTGAGGTGCCTCAACATCTTGTGCAGCTGCCCAATCTCATGGACTGCACCATATGTCATAACCCTCTTAACCACAGCCAAGATTCCACCCATGTTATCAAAGAACTGCAAGGAATGCAAAGAATCCTCAAAGAAGCTCTCAAGTTCAGGCCATGTTCGTGTAGCGACAATTGCACACATAACGGACCCTACGCTAGACCCAGCAATTATCCGTGGCAGAAGCTTGTTCTCTACTAATGTTTTCACCACACCCATTCAACCATTTAACAGCTGACTATTTTGTTCATAATTAATCATTAGTTATACCCATTCTGATCACGTAATCTGCTCTTTTCTACCACACGTACAGTCTTATTTAATAATTTTTAATATAGATAATTTTCTTTTACCATACCAAAAGGTAGAGAGAGATTCATGAATCAGCCACATAGTCTCTGCATATAGTCTTTCCAAATTCACGAACTATCTATTACTATTTATTAATATATCTAATTTATAAAATTAGTCTATAATAAATATTTTTTAAATTTTTAATTTTTTTATTTTTATTATTAAAATTAAAATTAAAATTAAATCAATGCCTCCACATTATACAGGCATGTAACTAGTTAAGCTAACGGAAGTACTCGGCTCACTCGTGTAATGTGTTGTCTGGGCATATAACTAGTTAAGCTAACGGTGGAGTACTTGGCTCACTCGTGTAATGTATTGCTTCACTCGTGTAATGTAATGCCTTCGCACGATTAAACGAAGCAACAAGATGACAGTGAAAGATGATGAAAAGTAGAAGGCATTAGGTTAGGCGGCATTAGGTCAAAACAAACATGATACGGATCTAGTTAGGACAATGATATACAGAATATTGACCGATGCTTCATCCAACACGAATTGGGATAAGAACTTGTGATTCATACCCACCCACCAACGAGTATTTAAAAAGTCCAATTTTTGTGGTTTTTAATGACTCATCTTTAGCCTAAATTAAATAATTAATAATTAATATTAAACGAAGTCGTTACCCTCGCAAAAATTCTTACCTAGGGTCGTGGCTCAACCCAATCAAAATTATCACTGGTATAATTAAAATTTTGATTCATAATGACCCATTTAAAATTAAAGTTTGACCCATTCTGGACTTGAATTGAAAAATTCCTAACCCAAACCTGCTCTTTTTTTTTTTTAAGGTTGGTTTCAAGATGACGTTGATTTTTACCGTCCCAAGTAAGAAGGATCATATTTAATTTTTAAAAATTAAAAATTAATTATCACACTTTTTGTTAATTTTTTGATTTTTAAAATTAAGGACAAATATGTTTTCTGAAAATAATTTGTGGCACCTTCAGCCGATTTTTTTAAAAACCTGTATGAAAATATTTACTTATAACTGTCCCTAATGTTAAAATATATATCCTATCATCATCATCATGTGAATGTGAGAAGCAGCTATCCATTGGTTAAGATGAGCAAGCAAGAGAAGACAAAATGATATAAATTAGTTCAAAAACAACCACTTCCCTGCTAGGATAAAATTCCAAGCCATTAAAATGCTCCCAAAGCTACCCTTGTCCTCACGGGAAACTGTTTATTTTAAGTTAACGACGAAATGAAAACAGGTTAAAAAGGTAGAGAAACGTGAAATATAAAAAACCGTTCGATAAAGATCTATCGGTGTAAAACCTGCGCGGGCCAAAAGCTACGATCCACTCGCATGTATATTGATAATATTGTAACTCTTAAGCAAATCATCCCTGCTGGCTCTATTCCCTCCCAAGATGCATTCATATTTTATTTCATCAACTTTGGATGCATGGTAGTTGTTATACTTCCTCTCACCTCAATCATTTAAGCAAGACAATCTTGTTAATTAGGCATACGTCAAATAAATCAAAATTTAACTCCTAATCCTCATCATCCTATTTACAGCTGTCCTGTCCTGCTTTCAATTCACTTCCCTCTCATTCGATTGGACTTATACTTTAACAACAATTGCCAATGAAATTTTAGTATGGTTAATGGGTTGCAGGTCGTATAATTCTCCACTCCATGCAGCAAATGTGCTAACATTTCATTTAAAAAATTGACATGAGTCTTTCATTATTTTCAATTAGTCTTCCATTGTATTTTAAAAGAATTAAAAAGATGTATGTTAATTTTTAAATGATATATATATATATATATATATATATATATATATATATATATATATATATATATGTTTGCTTGTTAGGTAGAGAATTTGATTGGCACATGCTCTCCTCCATGGTTGTTAGATTCTCATCCTTTTATTTTAAAAATAAAATTCCTTTTCAATTCAATGAATCTTATCATCCATCAATCATTTTTGAACATGCCATCTTTGCATTCATTAGGCATCACATAATGTTGACGTCCACCACCTAATACCTCCTCTCACGGATCCAAAGAAAGACTTTCCAAGGAAGAAGGAAGTATCACGCGTCCAACTCGTCCACGACCCAACCATCATTCGTGACTGCTCACGAGACCCATCGTAAAAGTTTTCTATTATGGTCCCATCACTTAGGTCCCATCAATTATGCCTTATCGCTTTCGTAAAGCCACAGCCTAACTTGGTGCCTGGTTCTCCCTCCTTCCCGATAAACAAGGGCCCAAGCCACCGACGTACCAAAAATTTCGTGCCGGACATGGCCCTCCCCAACGGAATCCTCCAATTTTCTCCCTATAAATCACCAATCGCCCTCTCCTCTCATCGATCGCCCCCTCATCTCATCCTTCTCTCTACCTTCCCCCCTCTCGCGCTCCAAACCCCACCCTCCTCCCCTTGGTCGTCCCCGATGGGCAGCATCCACTCCCTCTTCCGCCGCCGCCGTTGCGGCCCCTCCAAAGCCTCATCGGCCACCGCTTCCTCCCCAGCCTCCCCCACCGCCGGGGCATCGGACGAGCTGGAGCGGATCTTCAACAAGTTCGACTCCAACGGGGACGGCAAGATCTCATCGTCGAAGCTGGCCGCAATCTTCGAGAGCCTCGACCACCCCACCTCGGACAAGGAGCTGGAACGCATGATGAGCGAGGCCGACGCTGATGGTGATGGCTTCATCAGCTTCGACGAGTTCGTCAACCTCAACGTCCGCACCGTCGACGACTCCGCCGCCCTCGAGGACCTCCGCCACGCCTTCTCCATCTTCGACCTCGATCGCAACGGTGCTATCTTCGTCGACGAGCTCGCCCACGTCCTCCGTAGCATCGGCGAGGGCGCCTCCGTCGCCCAGTGCAAATGTATGATTGACGGCATCGACCGCGACAGCGATGGCCTCGTCTCCTTCGAGGAGTTCAAGCTCATGATGAACAACGGATCCGGCTTCCCCTTGCCAGCAAGATCGAATGATTAGAGTTTGGATTCAAAATTCTTTTCGTTCTTCTCCCTTCTCACTCTTCCTTTTTCCTCGCTCTTTGTTCTTGATCACTCTTTTTTCTCTCTTTTTGGGGTCTCCTTGGGTTCGGTGTTGGGTCTGGTGGTGGTCTCTCATGACCGTCTAATCTTGATCCAGACATTGAGCAGAAAGGGTGCTGGAAGCTGATTTCCGATGGGATTAATTGTACATAAATTGGGGATCGACATTTTATCCTTTAGGGCTTGTTTGATTCACGGTAAAAGGTATCGCAAAATTTGGTATCACAAAATTTTGTTCCTACGAATTAAAATGTTTCTTTCACCCTTTTAGGGCTCATCCGTACGTAATTTGAATTTTTACATTTTATGAAAAATAAAATTTTATCGGTATCGCAGCGTGTTTCTTTTTTCTTTCTAACATACCTTTCTTTTTTTTCCAAATCAGATCTAAAACTTTTTGTTTTGATTTAGAATTTTGGTATCTTGATTTCTAAAACTTTTTGTTTTGATTTAGAATTTTGGTATCTTGATTTCTTAATCATTTTTTATAACCCATATAGAAGTTAAAAAAATTAGATGGTAAAAAAAAATTAAGAATTAAAGGATATAATTGGTATTTTTTTGTGAAAGAATTTTATGAAAGAAATTGTTCAACCAAACATGACAGCTTCATTCTTTCTCAGAAAAATGGCTTATTTTTCATGATCAATCAAACGAGGAAACAGATCAGACAATAATCCTTGCAACATATCAATGAGGTGCTAATAAAAAAATGCTAATAAAAAAAATTAATTAAAGGACTACCCTAATAATTACTAGACCGATCAAAACAAAGACACCGGCAACCATAACGAAATAATAATATTAATTAATATCAACGAAACCATAAAAAAAGAAAATTAGGTATAATTAATTAGCTAAAACAAAGACATCGGCAACCATAATGAAATAATAATATTAATTAATCTCAACAAAATCATAAAAAAAGAAAATTAGGTATAATTAATTAGCTGAAACAAATCTCAGATTGTATTAAAGGATAAAATGAAAAGACGATCTCCAATTTATGTACAATTAATCCCATCGGGAATCAGCTTCCAGCACCCTTTCTGTTCAACGGCTGGATCAAGATCAGACGGTCATGAGAGACCACCACCACACCCAACCCCGAACCCAAGGAGACCCAAAGAAGACAAAAAAAAAAAAAAAAAGAGTGACCAAGAACAAAGAGCGAGGAAAAAGGAAGAGTGAGAAGGGAGGAGAACGAAAAGAATTCCGAATCCAAACTCTAATCACTCGATCTTGCTGGCAAGGGGGAAGCCGGATCCGTTGGCCATCATGAGCTTGAACTCCTCGAAGGAGATGAGGCCGTCACCGTCGCGGTCGATGCCATCAATCATACGTTTGCACTGGGTGACGGAGGCGCCCTCGCTGATGCTACGGAGGACGCAGGCGAGCTCGTCGGCGGAGATAGCGCCATTGCGATCGAAGTCGAAGACGGAGAAGGCGTGGCAGAGGTCCTCGAGGGCGGCGGAGTCATCGACGGTGCGGACGTTGAGGTCGACGAACTCGTCGAAGCTGATGAAGCCATCACCATCGGCGTCGGCCTCGCTCATCATGCGTTCCAGCTCCTTGTCCAAGGCGGGGTGGCCGAGGCTCTCGAAGATCGCGGCCAACTCCGACGATGAGATCTTGTCGTCCCCGTTGGAGTCAAACTTCTTGAAGACCCGCTCTAGCTCGTCCGATGCCCCGGCGATGGGGGAGGTCGGGGAGGAAGCGATGGCTGAGGAGGCCTTGGAGCGGCCGCAATGGCGGCGGCGGAAGAGGGAGCGGATGTTGCCCATCGGGGGACGACCAAGGGGAGGAGGGCGGGGTTTGGAGCACGAGAGAGGGGGGGAAGGTAGAGAGAAGGATGAGATGAGGGGGCGATCGGTGATTTACAGGGAGAAAATTGGGGGATTCTGTTGGGGGAGGGCCATGTCCGGTGCGGATTTATAGGGGAAGAGGGCCGGTGATTCCGTTAGCACTTGGTACCTCGGTGGCATTACCACCTTGGGCCCTTGTTTTATCGGGAAGGAGGGAGCGGGGGTTCCGACAGCGTGAGTGAGTGGATTATTATGTGCACCACCTTCTTGTGATGACAGCTACAATTGGTTCTTCATTAGTAGTCGGTGACTCGACTGCCATAAGGAAACTGAATTGCATCCTTGCTGGAAACCAAGAAGAGCTGATGGGAAACACGCTGGGAAATTCCCAAGCTTAAATTAAGCAAGCATACATTTATATGCTCGTGCACCAAGCGCTGATGGGATGGAAATATATATATATATATATATATATTTATAATTCTGTTGGATTCGTGTTTGGGTTCGGATTCGAACGGAGTTCGAGCCAAAAATTAGGATCAAAAACCCAAAACCTACTTATTTTCTCTATAAAATAATATAAAAATATTTGGTTTTGTAGATTATTTTTCTTTGTTTGAATCTTTAGCGTTATTAAATGTTAGATGGAGATGAGGCTTATATTTGATGAGTTTATTTTATAGGTTTTCAAATTAAAAGATTTCTTTGATGACTTATTTGGTACTATTTCTTACGTTGGAAGTTCTGATAATAATATGATATGTAAAATAATTTCACTATTTTCTATAGGGCACTCTTCACCCTACACGGTCCCCAATCTTTGTCTCATAGGGTTTTTGTATATTTTATATTACTTAAATACTATTATATTATTTTAATAAAGATAGACTTAACTCTATTTGAATGTAACCCAGCTCAAATCCAATCACCTTCCCTATCTTTAATTTTATCCAATTCATGATCTTAAAGATGAAAAAAAAAAGTAAAAAAGATAGGATGGTTCCGAGATTTGTGTGGATCCAAGGATGATAAAGGTGACTGAATTTTAAACTTAGTTTTATTCGAATGTAGCCAAATCTACTTTATTTTAATATTCTAAATATAGCTCATAAATAACCCTAAAATATCTTAACACTGCATGCGTTCACTTTCTTTATCTTTATTGAGACTTATGGTTAAATGTATTTGTTTCTTATAAGGTAGCTTACGATCATAAACTTATCTTACTATACTCTTTATGGTTTAATATATTACTTATAAATTAATTCATAAAATTTGTAATTATGGTAAATTTATTTAAATCTATTTCATTTATTATATGAAACTCAATACTTTATTTTTAATTTTAAAAATAGTGAGTAAGAATCAAAATAAAAAAATAAAATATTTTAACATAAAAAATATGGTTGGTGGGATAGGGATGTTCGTGAGAATGAAAATAGAAACCTTATTAAAAATGAGATAAATGAAGATGAGAATCCTTTCGGAGATTGGAATTTCCACGAGGACAAAAATAGAAAAGTTCTTGTTCCCATGGGTGGGGATGAGGATGGGGATGAAAGCTAAAATAATGATAGAGATGAAGATGGGGAGTGGCTCTCCGCCCCATTGCCATTCCTTACCATCCCTAGATGTGGTTGATAATTTTTAATAATATATTTTTATAAAAATTAAAAATATAATTTAATTTCATATTATTAATTTAAATTTTAAAATTATATTTTTTTTATTTGTTATCACTTTCTCCTAAATCTAAAATGTATAAAATAAATAAAATTCATATATTAAATAAAAGTATTTCTAATTTTTTAAAATAATGTTTTGAAACTATAAATTAAAATATAAATGGAATCCTTTCTATAAAAAAAAATATAGTTGATAAAAACTAAATAAATATCAATGCTTTATTTCTATGCATAAAAAGCTATTTAATTTATTTATACACAGAATATAAAAAATAAAGTAGTTGATTTTCTGAATCAAACTATTTCAGCTTTATAGTGTATGTATTACATTAGATTGAATTTGATTGAATCTAATGATAGTATTGCTAATAGGCTCTCAAATAATATATATATATTTTAAAAAATATATGATTTTATCTTTTAAAATTTACAGTACTTCTAAAAACAATCACAAAGATTTTGATTGCACCTATGAAATTGAATAAAATATCTTAAACCAATCCTAACAAAAGTGATAAAATACTTCTCTTTTATAGATGCCTTGGCTCGCCCTCTCTAATAAGCTCATCCTATCCGTTTATTATCATCTCATGTTAAAGTTGTTTCATACAAATATTTAATAGCTCTATGTGGAATTGTAAACCATTTTATTTCCCAATCACCTATAATATTTTTTTAATATAATACAAATTAATGCTAATTAAAATCTGGAATCTATGTGCAAGCTTTGTTTAAAATGCAATAAAATCCTTCCTACATTGAGAAACGGAACGTGTACTCCTCAACAAAATCAGGTTAAATAGCAGCTCATTCCTTTGATCACCCTGGGTCCATCCATACTCCCCTCTATTGATGGGTTCGTGGCTGAGGCTATGATGACCGGGCGATACAAGAGAATCGGTTGGGTTAGAGATATTTTTAGTACAAAATCAAATTAATTTTTTTGCGCTAAAAATATAATCGAACTGATTGTTCAATAAATCTATCTGAGCTGAACAAAAAAAATTTAATTTAATTTTAATTTGATTTATCAATTTACATGTACCTACTTTAAATAATCATAAAATTAATTTTTATATCAAATTTTATGTGATTAAATGATCATTCAATTATTTACAAGAAAAAAAAGGCTTTCACATAGCATAATTATTTGCATGTATTTGTAGTAAGTCAATTTTAATTATAATATAAATAAAGATTCATATAATATATATACATATATGTACATGATTTGATTTAATTTATATAGATTTTTTAAAAATTTAAATCAAAAGCAGATTAATTTTTTTTGATTTTAAAAATTAATAAAAAATTATGATTTAGATTAATTTTGCAGCCTAATTGATTTTCTTGCACGGGTCTAGAGCATGATACAGAAGCAACACCAAGCCATGAGCCTCCATGGGTTAAGTTCTAATCAGATGCTTTAAGAAGACAAATAACAAAGATTAACAATGCAAAAATGTTTTAAGAAGACAAATAAGAAACATGGAAATTGTTTGATCAATCACAATCATCAATTTTTTTATGAATGGCTGTTGATATTAAGTTTAAAAATAAGAAGCTCACTTGTATATTAAGTTGAAATTTAAAATCCAATAACAATTATTACAGCAATGCCAAAATTATTTAATAACGCTCATTGTTTTTCTAACCCAAGTAACCAGGCACTAAAGTTGGATGGTATAACTTATCAGGCATATCATAATCAATATAACATAGTTTAATTTAAATTATATTTATAGTATGCTAATATTTTAAAATTATATTAAAATATATTAATTTAATTATTTAGCAAATAATCTTATTAATGATAAAAACAATAATGTTGAACCAGTTTTATTAGTAGCTTTCATTGGGAAATATATATTAATTAACTTGAACTAGACTTCACAGGGGTCCACGCGTCCGTAGTTATTGCAGGAATCGAGCCGCGTTAGAGGCCGTGCTTCCCGGTTTTGAGCGAGGGCAACAGCACTGCAGGAAACATGGAGCTATTTTTATAAATGGGGTGAAAGTACACCCATTTAACGAATTCGAGGTGGAAACAAAAGTTTTTGCAAGAATGGTGTTAAAGTAAAAAATGTCATTTCAAATGATGTTTTTCAAGCCAAAAATCAGCCCCGTCAGCGCCACGGTGGAGTGAAAGTGGCGTTTCTGAAAATGCCACATCGTGTAGCATTTTCAGAAATGCCACTTTCTATGGCATTTTTGAACTCAAAAATGTTGAAAATGCCACTCCGTGTGGCGTTTTTGTTTTGAAAATGCCAGACATTTTTTCAAAAATGCCAGGCCTTTTCAAAAATGCCGTTCCGTGTGGCATTTTTATCGTGCCTTCCACCCCAGCCTCTCTCTTTTTCTTTTCCTCTTTCGCATTCTTCTCCCCATTCTTCTCTCCTAAAGCCGCCTCCTCTTACCTCTTCCCCAACACTCTTCTTCTTTTGATAGGATTTTGTGTTGAGAGGTATGGATCTTCTTCTTGATCAGTTTATTTTCTTTCGTCCATAAGACTTATTATGCCATATTTCTTGCAATTTAGCAAACTATACCTAATTTTTTGGAACAAAATTTTTTAAATTTATTTTTATTATTGCTTAGAGTTTTTTTTTTGTTTGATGATTTGCGCTTGTAAGTGTAAGAAAGGTTAACTTTAAATAAAATTTTGTAAATACACATAATTTTTTTTTAAGTAATTTCGAAGAATGTACTCTACTGTTTATATGTTCATGGCTTTTATTAATTTTTTTATTTTAAATATCATAATAGGAATGATGATGAGATTAGAAATGATACGTATTTGGGTATAGCATTCTTGGTTGATAACAGGTTAAATTTTTCTTGTTCAACTGATCTTGGCTGATAGCAGCCTAGGAGACTTGGGTTGACTTAACTTGCTAGGATACAAAGTTTTTATTTGCTAAGATACATATTTATTATTTAAATGCTAAATGCTTCTGAAATACGTGCATATTCCATTATTAGTTTGTTTACGGTTGATCAGTAGAAAATTTCTACTTATTTTAGTTTATGCTTGATGATACAATATTATGTATTGATGCTAGCTTTATTTTGAATGCCATTTTTCAGATGAGCACCGATACTGTTCGATTGCTGCTTTATTGTGATGGATCAGTTGAACATTGCTTAGATGGGATACAATATAATCAACCTCCTCGTAAAAGTTTTAGATTGAGCATGGGAACCCGTTATGTTGAGTTGGTCGAGCGGGTTTATAGTGTGCTTAAAATTCTAGTGCAGCAATATATTTTGAGATTGATGTGGAGATCTCCAATATTGCATCAGAAATATGTGCTTCATCCAATCGAGGAGGATGACGATGTGGAGGAAATGTTGACATTTCCTTCCAAATTTTCAGATTATCGCTATGTTGAATTATATGTTTTCAAAGAAGATGCTCCAGCTCCATACAATATTGGTCATACAGAGGATATTCAGGACAGTTCTCTTATTGCCTAGCAGCAGATCAGGACTCCAATGGATTTCCCGATGATGGAAAGAGTTATGCCAGTAGTGCAGAGTGTTAATGTGGCAAACAATCAGAGTGTTGATAGTCGGGGAATTGAGTCAGACGACAGTATAGAGGATGACTATTGGCCTGAACATGATGACTCTGACGAAGAGCGAGATGAGGATGAAGACTCACATGAAGATGATGTAGTTCATAAAACTGGCTGTAGTTCTGTTCCTGTATCTACTCATCCAGAAATTGTTCCTAGTCAGGTCTATGATCATCAAGTCTTTGCACATAGTCAAATACCGAAATTTTATCATGACTTGAATTTGCAGGATGGTGGTTGTGTTAGCACTCGAAGACAATTACCCTTTAATTCTCAATTTTGGGATTCATCAATGACTGAGTTTGCTACAGGATTGTTGTTTACTAGCAAAGATGAACTGAAAAAAGCATGTGAAATTTATCACATCAAGAAGCATCGCACATATAATGTTGTGGAGTCGAAGAAAGCATTCTGGTCTGTGAAATGTGCCTTTTCAAGTAATGCACAGAGTTGTCATTGGAGGTTGCATGCTACAAAGTTGAAGAAGCATGGATTTTTTGATATCACAAGGTACGAGGGGCCACACTCTTGTTTATTCAGTCATGTAACTCGGGATCACAAACACATTAGTTCACGAGTTATTAGTCATGCGGTTCAATATATTGTGGAGAAAGACCCAAGTGTGAATATTAAAGCCATCATTGCAACTATGACAAAACAATTTCATTATACTGTGTCATACTCTAAAGCATGGCGTGGGAAGCAGAAGGCATTAATTGATGTATTTGGTGAATGAGAACCCTCATATGCTAAGTTACCTAAATATATGCTTGCACTTTAGAATGCAAACCCCGGAACGGTAGTCTGTTGGGATTTCTACAATGCAGGGACTTCTAATGTGCGTGTCCTGAATTATGTTTTCTGGGCATTTCATCCATCCATTGAGGGGTTTCGGTATTGTCGCCCGGTCATTTCTATTGATGGAACACATCTTTATGGAAAGTACAAGGGGAAGATGCTCATTGCAACAAGCACTGATGCTGACAACAGGATATTTCCACTGGCCTATGCAATTGTGGATGAAGAGTGCACTGCTAGCTGGAGTTGGTTTTTGTGGAATCTCAGGAGGCATGTTGTGAAAGACAGAAATGACATTTGTCTTATTTCTAACCAACATTCAGGTATACTAAGTGCCATAGCAGATGACAGTAATGGATGGGCTTCACCTCTAGCTTATCATCGCTACGGCTTGAGACATGTGTACAGTAATTTCAACTCAAGATTCTCTGATGTTCAATTAAAAAGAGCTGTATGGAAAGCAGGGAGCGAACATCAGCTTCGAAAGTTTAACTTTATCATGGAACAGATCAAGATAGTGAATGCAGAGGCTTGGACTTGGCTATCGGAGTTGGAGCCAGAGAAGTGGACATTGGCACATGATGGGGGCTTCCGCTATGGTATTCTAACAACAAATCTCTCAGAAGTTTTTAATAGTGTACTGAAAGGAGCTAGAAATGTGCCGATAACGGCCTGTGTTCAGATGACATTTTATTGTCTTGTTAAGTATTTCAATACGAGACGCGCGAAAGCCATGAGATATGTGCAGGATAATCGAAATACTTTTTTCACTCCTCATGTGACAATTAAGCTTGTTGAAAGTCAAGCCAAAGCTAATGAGCACAGAGTGTTTAGATACAACATGCAGAGAGCCACCTATGATGTCGTTACAAGAAGGTCAAGTGAAGCTCTTAAGGGTGGAGGGAACATTCAGAATGTGTCACTTATTGACAGAAATTATTCTTGTGGAAAGTGGACAATTTATAAATATCCATGTTTACATGTCTTAGCCGTGTGCCACGAAATTGCCATGGACACAACCCCTCTTGTTGATGAAGTATACACAATTGGCTTTTATATAAATGCATGGGGAGGTGAGTTTAATCCGTTACCCCACGAAGACTACTGGATGGACACATTCACATGCATTCTTGATGACAACCGTCTCAGACCGAAGAAAAAAGGTAAGCCTAAGTCAACACGCATTCATAATGAAATGGATGAGGTGCAACCAAGAAGTAAAAGTCGTTGTGGTATTTGTAAGAAAATGGGTCATTCTCAACGCCGTTGCCTTAATATAAATGTTGGACCTTCAGGATTCTAAATTGTAGTATCTATGAATTAATGTATGTTTAATGTATGAAACTATTGCATGTAAAATTATGGATCACTAGTTTTTTTACGTTTCATGTGCTTATACTCCTGTTAATCTATGTGCTTTTTTTTCAGTTTGTATTTCGAGCAATGTCTCGGATCTTATTTGAAGCTATTTATTTTTTCTTTAAATTGTATCACTCTAATGTGTTTTTTTTTTTAACTCCTTTTAAATGCTTCTGAAACACTTTTGAAATTCATCTGATACTCTTTTGATGCACTTCTGAAACTTTTTTGAAACTTTTCTGAAACTCTTCTAAAACACTTTTGAAACTCTTCAGAAGTGTATCAAAAGAGTTTCAGAAGAGTTTTAAATGTGTTTTAGAAGAGTTTCAGAAGAGTTTTAAAGAGTTTCAGAAGAGTTTTAAAGAGTTTCAAATATATTTTAGAAGAGTTTCAGAAGAGTTTCAGATGTGTTTTAGAAGAGTTTCAGAAGAGTTTCGGAAGAGTTTCAAAGAGTTTCAAAAGTGTTTCAGAAGAGTTTCAAAGGTCTTTTGAAACTCTTTTGATACACTTTTGAAACTCATCTGATACTCTTTCGAAGCTCTTTAGGAGTTATTTGAAATACTGCTAGAAATGTGCAAAGCCAATATCAAAAACATCTCAACCTGTCCAAGGCAACAATTTAATAACGCTTCAATAAGTCAGAAACCATCACAATATCTGAGCAACATAACAAACAACTCAACAAATGAAACATATTTAATACATTAAACAAAAAAGTCTTTACAACAATTAGTTTATTTACATAGCTTAAGTACCACAACCCCATCTAGGAGGTCGTCGAACTCGTCTAGGGCATCGCGCATATGTCACGATCGGTCGAGGGCCCTCATCAACCACTTGAGAGACCCCCTCCTGCGTGGGAATCGTATCTGTCATATCAACGTCGTTAAAATAATGGGAGACATCCTCGCCGACCTCGATGATATCCGTATCAGCAATGTCAGCAATCAGCAACGCCCTCTAATCGTGAGTACCAGATGTACCCTCACCTGCATGCCCCATGTGTGAAAACTCATGTGCATATGACGATGGCATGTAAGAAGGCGATGGTGTATAATGAAATCCACTCGTCCCAGGATCCTCATATATGTGTGCCATCGCCGGTTCCTCATGAGCTCGTGCCGCTGCAGGTGTACTCCTCACATGCTGATGGCCGATTATAGACAATGTGTTGTCTAAAATCGACCTCATGTCCTTAAAAATCCCTTGCCGCTCGGCCTTTGATGTCGAATACATAGCTCAATCTAGATTCAAGGACAACTCTTGAAACCTCTCATGCTGCATGTTTATGACAATATAATATCAAAAACAAAAGACATTAACTCAAAAATAAATGATATTAAATAATCATTTTATAACAATACCATGAATTCAAATGAAGCTCCTTTCCCTTCGTAGCCCACCGTAGGATACTCGGAACGGCTAACGCATATACGTGTTATACTCCTAAACCATTCCATTTATTCAGAAGTAAATGGGACTCCCTCAGCAATAGGCTCTCCAATAATGATGTTTTCATGCCGCTCATTCCATGTAGCAATATGTGTGGCGTGTATGACATCCCACGTGGCATGTGCCCTCCCTTATCGATCTATCTGATGAAGCTGAAGTGACATATCGCATGGTGATGGTATCGACTGGCGGTAACCAAATTGCCGAAGCACTCTGTCCGGCAAATGCCACTCCACTACATCAAAACAAATAAGTAGGGTCCGTGCCATCCAAATATCTGAACTGAACAAGCAGCTTAGAGACAAAATAGAGATATTCTCGGGCGTATACGGACACCATATGAACTGCATGTAAAAAAACCATCAATCCACAACCTACCTACATAAAATAAAAAAATAACATTGGAAATAGATTTGAAATTTAATAATGTCATACCCGTTGGGAACTATCATCCAATACGTCCAACTGGTCCCTATAAGCACGTAGTGTATGAGTTGGGATATTCCTTTGGTTCAATCTCACATTCCATCTATGCCCCCATTGTGCACCTAAGTGCCAAGCATCATCTACATCAGCAGGTCTAGCCTCCGGAGTCTCAAGTCTGATGGGACAAAAAATGGGTAATCGTTCCCATGCCCATATCTGAATGTTCGAATAATGCTCAATATTAGTAAACAATACAAAAAAAAAAAAATTCCAAACTCATTCGATTGAATCAAGTGTTTACCTGTAGCAAGGGCAAGTATCCTCCTATCTCTGTCTGAATAGGGCTCGTTCCGTGACAGAGTGCCCGATACAAACCAGCAAGTGTAGCAGAACCCCAGCTATAAGCAGCAAATGCCCCAAGGTCTTCTAAAAGAGGCACATACATCAACTTCACTAAATATCTGGATGTATCTGGAAGGATGACTCCACCTATGATTCGAAGAAGTTGCCCCCTCACAAACTGCTGGACAACCTCATCATCAGCATCATCATCCAAGTGGAAGTCTCGGTAGAACTGATCGAAGAATGATAAGCGGAAACGGCCTTTAGAAAAGGCCTCGGCAGGGGGTTCAACCCCAAACAACCTCATAAATATATCCTGCCACTGCTCTAATGTATAATGCGGATCGAACCCAGTAACCGCGAACCCGTCAATTCGTAAACCACTCAGAATACCGACATCCTGTAGTGTAACGGTCGCCTCGCCAAATGGAAGATGAAATGTGTGGGTCTCCTGCCGTCACCTCTCAACAAGTGCAAAAATAAGGCTGACATCGAGTCAAATCTAGCCTATCCGATATATGTCATACATGCCAACCTGCTCCAAATAATATTGCACTCGTGGGTGTGCTATGCCCGGTGTCTCCTTCCATATCTGCGTATCATATCGACGGCATCTAAACACCGATAATTCCTACAACAAATTCATTGCAATAATATATATCAATAACATAAACGCATGCTAACTAATAAAGGATCATCGATCAATAATATATACCTCACCCTTAAATATTTTGGTTGATCTATGCGAGGCTTGCAAAGTGAGAACACTAGGATCGTGAGGCCCTGGATGTAAAACATTATGAGCCATGTCGTACTACTCTGTCAAAACAAGTAAAAACATCACATAAGTAAAATATTTAAGCAAATAAAAACATCATATAATCTAATAAAAAATTAAAAATGCATAAAATCAATTATAAAAAAAATGCGATTATAGCTAACTGAATATAAGGGCATGTCAACTCTTATGCCAAATCAAAGGTTTACAAGAACACATGCATAGCACTATGGCAAATTGTTGGATTCTTATGAACATCAAGCATTTGAAACTCATACATTAGAGCTGTTTAACATTCATGTGATTTGATTTATTTGAACAAAAAAGCATAATTACTATGATAATGAGATGGAAACCATGATGATGTACACTAAAATTTTTAATAGAATAATTTTCAATAGAATAATTTCAATGAATGTTAATCCAATAGCAGTAAACAACCAAGGCAATAGCTCAAATATGATTTAATTTTAAAATAAATTATATTTGCCTGAAACTGAGAATGTATTTATATAAGTAATTTATGATTCAAGTAATTTTGTGAAAATGCCATGCATTTTAAAAGTACGGTTACGTGGTCTAGAAATATTTATATATATATTTTTATTTTTTTTCTCGCTGCTAATCAATCAATCATTCATTGACTGGCAGACAAATATTTTCAGAGAAATAGGCAAATGAGTTGCTGACTTCTACGAAAAACTAAAAAAAAGAAAAAGAAAAATTTATCTGTTAAAGAGATGAACAGATAATTTTGAAATCATCGCTTCACTTGAATTTTACTTTAATTTTTAACATTCTCATTTTGAAGTAATTTTTCCATTCACGGCTTCACTTTAATTTCAAAAAAAGAAAATATTGAAATCATTACCTCTAAATGTAGAAAGTCTTACTATTTTATGAGTTGTTTCACTTTTTTCTGGCTTATCATGAGATAATTCACTGAATGTACTTAATGGAGCAAGACTTTTGAAATGTATTTTGAAAAGAATAAATTCTTGAAAGCTAGGAATATCTTTAGACTTCTAACAAAAACTTGGTTTTGGACACAGTTTTTCTCTGGCATTTCAAATGAGAGTTTCATGTTCTAGATCTCATGCTGCAAATGGACTGGGCCACCCAAAACCAAAATATTAGCCTTGGTAAAATTATTTGGTAATTTTATAAGGATTTTTTACTGCTTAAAGTGAGTCCAAAAAATTTCTCTAAAAGGTACAGAAGAACCCAATTATTTATACATCAATAGGAATCACTGCATGGGCTGTCAATGACAACTCCATGCAATAGAAGATATCCAATGTAGACAACAATTTTATTTGTTTTGATGTGGTAATGAGAAGGAATCATAATGCGGTGATCTGTTTTCTGTACATGGAAAATTCAGAAGAAATGACTTTACCATGCAAAAGAAATTGTTGCAGATGAGCCTTCTTTTCAAATTAACAATCGGTCTGAGAGGCCATTAGATAATAGGGTTGGCACATAAACTGACATGCTGCCACTGAAAATAATCGAGCAGATGTGAAATGGATGCCATCCCTGCATTCACACATGTTGTTCAAATTGGCAACTCAAAGGATATGGATCTCACTTTTCATCCATTTTATTGCTATCAATACTTCCAGGCTCATCACAATGTGCAATTGTTTCATCGGTGCAGCTCAATTTGGATTCATCATCCTCGCATTCAGAAGCTGTGCTGGCAATGCAACTTTCTATATGTAGGCTCTCTGCAACCACATGAGGAGAGGAGCCTTGATGTTGCTCAAAGTCACCATTCATGTTCACCAAATTAAGAGCTTCTTTTCTGACTATGTTAAACACAATTCCATTATGAATCCTTTCGGGCTGCAACAAGTCACCCTCAGAAACCATGATGCTACTAGAAGCAGTTGTTGTGATTCTGTTACCAAGCTCATTTGCATCCGTATTCGCTGAAATTGTACCAGAGGTTGTCTCTCCAGTGTTGTTAGAATATGTGTCCCTACCAACCATTTGACCTAATGCAGCAGCGTCGGATCGTGTAGTTAAATCTTCGATTTCGTCTTCCCTTGACCAAGCCTTATCCGGCTCAGACTCAAAATCAAGGTTCTGAACAAAGTTAATAAATTTGTCTGCAGAAACTGTCCTCATAAGAGGACCGCCAGATCTTGTCCAAGAATTAAGTTCTATGCTCTCTGATTCACCATCACTTCCATCGCGCAGGCTTCGCTGAGCATGTGCATTCCTGTTTGATGGGCTTCCCATGTGACCAGACCCTTGGTGGATCGAGGCAAGGGCATCTCCAAATGCATCTTCTTCAGTGGAGCCCAGTGAGTCCTCTCTTGCGATGCGATTCCATGAAGGGATCCTTTTAGAAGGACTGAACTTGACTGTGCTTGTAAGCCCTTGGGAAGCAGCAGCCCTCGTAGCACTCCTCTTTAGCCTTCGCATGTGATTAAGAAGAGCAACACATTCATCTAAAACAAGTTCAATAGCGCAGTTTGCCTTTATTGCAGACAGCTTCTCCCAAGTACATCTCCTTCCCTGATTGGCAGCCTTTTGAAGCTCCGCATATGATGGGTTTTGTATAATCTTGGAATACTAATAGCAGAAAAGCAAAGAAAAATGATGAATGTATCAATCCAGATATGACCATAACAGTCCATAATGCACAATATGAAGAAAAAATAATAATAATTATCAGATACCTGGGCAAGAGTAGCAGACATTACTACAGTCACATCCCCTTCCCACTCCGGAGCAAACAATTTAGCAATCCCTCCCAATGGAAAACCAAGTTCTAGAACCTGATTTCATCTATGTTTAACCTCCATCTCGGCAAGATGAGCAAGCTATTTTCCACGTAGGAAAAAAGAAAAGAAGAAGATTAGCAAGCTATTTGATCATAATAACCCAATCACAATTACCAAACTAGATAAAACGGAAGGGTTAATTTCACTTAACCCCCCTTAATTATAGAGTATTTGCACTTTCCTTTCTAAACTAAAAAAATTTACAATCAATCCCTTAATGTCAATTTCAGTTACAATTAACCCTTTCCATTTAAATCTAGGGTTAAATCAACATGGCCAGTACCAACATCATTTGGCATGCCTAGAAAAGGAAAAAATGATTATACCCTTGATCAAGACCATTTTATTTAAAGGATGAATGTTGTTGCTCTTTACCATATTATTTATTATGAAAATCTGATATCTTTAGTGGCCATATAATAGTCACGTGATCACTTTTTCATTTCTTTCAATGCCCACTTTTAAATTGTCACGTGATACTTTTTCTTTTTTTCAACATCTAATTTAAACAGCAGGAGCCAATTGCAACTTAAATTAAAAGTGAAGGGTTGATTATAATTTTTTTTAATTTAGGAAGGAATATGTAAATACTCCATAGTTAAGGAGAGCTAAGTGGAATTAACCATAAAAGAAGATACACAATCCAGAATTTATTATGCATAAATGGATTCAACCATAGAGACCTTAGGAGCAATATAAGCAATAGATTGTCTAGAACATAGAATTATAAGATCTTATAACTCAGACAACTTTAGCATCTAACATGTGGTCATCATCCTTAGATGCAGGTCTAAATCATTCAAAAGGTTTCAAGATTATGAAAAACTCTATGATAGATTACTAAAATATATAGTCTGCTGCACAGTAAGACATCTAAATTGCATTCAAGAATGAGTTGACAAAAGGAAAGACGAAAAAAGGTTTAAACACACGAAAAGCTACCTTAGCAGCAAAATTTCCTCCATAAGCTCTCACAAGTTCCTTCAGCCACAGCAGGGGAGCCATGTGAGGATTAGCTTGGCTGACAATGAAATGGTTCGCATTAAACAACTCCTTCAACTGTATAATGGGCAAATCACTTTCCAAACTCCCATCTCTCCATCGGCGGGATGAATGTCCTGAAACCTCCAGTTCCTCAAAAAAGGTGGATGGAAAGGAATAATATCCCCAAGTCTATCCTTTGCCATCAACTCTTGTGCCTCAAATAGTCCAGGAAATGCGCAAGAAGCAGCAACAGCACTCCATATCACAACATTCGGTGATGTCAAGTAGTTGAGGCATCTTGGTGGTTCATGCTTTCTAGGAGAGCAAACTGTTATACCAAGAACTCTACCAGTCATGTCATAAGCCTCTTGAAATGTTAAATTGCTTGTGAGGTGCCTCAACATCTTGTGCAGCTGCCCAATCTCATGGACTGCACCATATGTCATAACCCTCTTAACCACAGCCAAGATTCCACCCATGTTATCAAAGAACTGCAAGGAATGCAAAGAATCCTCAAAGAAGCTCTCAAGTTCAGGCCATGTTCGTGTAGCGACAATTGCACACATAACGGACCCTACGCTAGACCCAGCAATTATCCGTGGCAGAAGCTTGTTCTCTACTAATGTTTTCACCACACCCATTCAACCATTTAACAGCTGACTATTTTGTTCATAATTAATCATTAGTTATACCCATTCTGATCACGTAATCTGCTCTTTTCTACCACACGTACAGTCTTATTTAATAATTTTTAATATAGATAATTTTCTTTTACCATACCAAAAGGTAGAGAGAGATTCATGAATCAGCCACATAGTCTCTGCATATAGTCTTTCCAAATTCACGAACTATCTATTACTATTTATTAATATATCTAATTTATAAAATTAGTCTATAATAAATATTTTTTAAATTTTTAATTTTTTTTATTTTTATTATTAAAATTAAAATTAAAATTAAATCAATGCCTCCACATTATACAGGCATGTAACTAGTTAAGCTAACGGAGGTACTCGGCTCACTCGTGTAATGTGTTGTCTGGGCATATAACTAGTTAAGCTAACGGTGGAGTACTTGGCTCACTCGTGTAATGTATTGCTTCACTCGTGTAATGTAATGCCTTCGCACGATTAAACGAAGCAACAAGATGACAGTGAAAGATGATGAAAAGTAGAAGGCATTAGGTTAAGCGGCATTAGGTCAAAACAAACATGATACGGATCTAGTTAGGACAATGATATACAGAATATTGACCGATGCTTCATCCAACACGAGTTGGGGATAAGAACTTGTGATTCATACCCACCCACCAATGAGTATTTAAAAAGTCCAATTTTTATGGTTTTTAATGACTCATCTTTAGCCTAAATTAAATAATTAATAATTAATATTAAACGAAGTCGTTACCCTTGCAAAAATTCTTACCTAGGGTCGTGGCTCAACCCAATCAAAATTATCACTGGTATAATTAAAATTTTGATTCATAATGACCCATTTAAAATTAAAGTTTGACCCATTCTGGACTTGATTGAAAAATTCCTAACCCAAACCTGCTCTTTTTTTTTTTTAAGGTTGGTTTCAAGATGACGTTGATTTTTACCGTCCCAAGTAAGAAGGATCATATTTAATTTTTAAAAATTAAAAATTAATTATCACACTTTTTGTTAATTTTTTGATTTTTAAAATTAAGGACAAATATGTTTTC
This sequence comes from Metroxylon sagu, assembly GCA_017589505.3. NCBI lineage: Eukaryota > Viridiplantae > Streptophyta > Magnoliopsida > Arecales > Arecaceae > Metroxylon > Metroxylon sagu. Next base: position 44,233 of record JACVBY030000050.1, read on the forward strand.
TGAAAATAATTTGTGGCACCTTCAGCCGATTTTTTTAAAAACCTGTATGAAAATATTTACTTCTAACCGTCCCTAATGTTAAAATATATATCCTATCATCATCATGTGAAAGTGAGAAGCAGCTATCCATTCATTGGTTAAGATGTGCAAGCAAGGGAAGACAAAATGATATAAATTAGTTCAAAAACAACCACTTCCCTGCCAGGATAAAATTCCAAGCCATTAAAATGCTCCCAAAGCTACCCTTGTCCTCACGGGAAACTATTTATTTTAAGTTAACAACGAAATGAAAACAGGTTAAGGTTAAAAAGGTAGGGAAATGTGAAATATGGAAAACCGTTCGATAAAGATCTATCGGTGTAAAACCCGCGTGGGCCAAAAGCTACGATACACTCGCACGTATATTCATAATATCGTAACTCTTAAGCAAATCATCCCTGCTGGCTCTATTCCCTCCCAAGATGCATTCATATTTTATTTCATCAACTCTTAGATGCATGGTAGTTGTTATACTTCCTCTCACCTCAATCATTCAAGCAAGACAATCTTGTTAATTAGGCATACGTCAAATAAATCAAAATTTAACTCCTAATCCTCATCATCCTATTTACAGCTGTCCTGTCCTGCTTTCAATTCACTTCCCTCTCATTCGATTGGACTTATACTTTAACAACAATTGCCAATGAAATTTTAGTATGGTTAATGGGTTGCAGGTCGTATAATTCTCCACTCCATGCAGCAAATGTGCTAACATTTCATTTAAAAAATTGACATGAGTCTTTCATTATTTTCAATTAGTCTTCCATTGTATTTTAAAAGAATTAAAAAGATGTATGTTAATTTTTAAATGATATATATATATATATATATATATATATATATATATATATATATATATATATATATATATATGTTTGCTTGTTAGGTAGAGAATTTGATTGGCACATGCTCTCCTCCATGGTTGTTAGATTCTCATCCTTTTATTTTAAAAATAAAATTCCTTTTCAATTCAATGAATCTTATCATCCATCAATCATTTTTGAACATGCCATCTTTGCATTCATTAGGCATCACATAATGTTGACGTCCACCACCTAATACCTCCTCTCATGGATCCAAAGAAAGACTTTCCAAGAAAGAAGGAAGTATCACGCGTCCAACTCGTCCACGACCCAACCATCATTCGTGACAGCTCACGAGACCCATCGTAAAAGTTTTTAATTATGGTCCCATCACATAGGTCCCATCAATTACGCCTTATCGCTTTCGTAAAGCCACAGCCTAACTTGGTGGCGGGTTCTCCCTCCTTCCCGATAAATAAGGGCCCAAGCCACCGATGTACCAAAAATTTCGCGCCGAACATGGCTCTCCCCAACGGAATCCCTCAATTTTCTCCCTATAAATCACCGATCGCCCCCTCCTCTCATCGATCGCCCCCTCATCTCATCCTTCTCTATACCTTCCCCCCTCTCACGCTCCAAACCCCGCCCTCCTCCCCTTGGTCGTCCCCCGATGGGCAGCATCCACTCCCTCTTCCGCCGTCGTCGTTGCGGCCGCTCCAAAGCCTCATCGGCCACCGCTTCCTCCCCGGTCTCCCCCACCGCCGGGGCATCGGACGAGCTGGAGCGGGTCTTCAAGAAGTTCGACTCCAACGGGGACGGCAAGATCTCATCGTCGGAGCTGGCCGCGATCTTCGAGAGCCTCGGCCACCCCGCCTCGGACAAGGAGCTGGAACGCATGATGAGCGAGGCTGACACCGATGGTGATGGCTTCATCAGCTTCGACGAGTTCGTCAACCTCAACGTCCGCACCGTCGACGACTCCGCCGCCCTCGAGGACCTTCGCCACGCCTTCTCCGTCTTCGACCTCGATCGCAACGGCGCTATCTCCGTCGACGAGCTCGCCCACGTCCTCCGTAGCATCAGCGAGGGTGCCTCCGTCGCCCAGTGCAAACGTATGATTGATGGCATCGACTGCGATGACGATGGCCTCGTCTCCTTCGAGGAGTTCAAGCTCATGATGACCAATGGATCCGGCTTCCCCTTACCAGCAAGATCGAGTGATTAGAGTTTGGATTCAGAATTCTTTTCATTCTTCTCCTTTCTCACTCTTCCTTTTTCCTCGCTCTTTGTTCTTGATCACTCTTTTTTCTATCTTTTTGGGGTCTCCTTGGGTTCGGGGTTGGGTGTGGTGGTGGTCTCTCATGACCGTCTGATCTTGATCCAGACGTTGAGCAAAAAGGTGCTGAAAGCTGATTTCCGATGGGATTAATTGTACATAAATTGGGGATCGACATTTTATCCTTTAGGGCTTGTTTGATTCACGGTAAAAGGTATCGTAAAATTTGGTATCACAAAATTTTGTTCCTACGAATTAAAATGTTTCTTTCGCCCTTTTAGGGCTCATCCGTACGTAATTTGAATTTCTACATTTTATGAAAAATAAAATTTCATCGGTACCGCAGCGTGTTTTTTTTTTTTTTTTTCTAACATACCCTTCTTTTTTTTCCAAATCAGATCTAAAACTGATTTAGAATTTTGGTATCTTGATTTCTAAAACTTTTTGTTTTGATTTAGAATTTTGGTATCTTGATTTCTTGATCATTTTTTATAACCCATATAAAAGTTAAAAAAATTAGATAGTAAAAAAAAAATTAAGAATTAAAGGATATAATTGGTATTTTTCTATGAAAAAATTCTGTGAAAGAAATTGTTCAACGAAATGTGACAGCTTCATTCTTTCTCAGAAAAATAGCTTGTTTTTCATGATCAATCAAATGAGGAAACAGATCAGACAATAATCCTTGCAACATATTAATGAAGCCCTAATAAAAAAATGCTAATAAAAAAAATTAATTAAAGGACTACCCCAATAATTACCAGATCGATCAAAACAAAGACACCGGCAACCATAATGAAATAATAATATTAATTAATCTCAACGAAATCATAAAAAAAGAAAATTAGGTATAATTAATTAGCTAAAACAAAGACACCGGCAACCATAACGAAATAATAATATTAATTAATCTCAATGAAATCATAAAAAAAGAAAATTAGGTATAATTAATTAGCTGAAACCAATCTCAGATTGTATTAAAGGATAAAATGAAAAGACGATCTCCAATTTATGTACAATTAATCCCATCGGGAATCAGCTTCCAGCACCCTTTCTGCTCAACGGCTGGATCAAGATCAGACGGTCATGAGAGACCACCACCACACCCAACCCCGAACCCAAGGAGACCCAAAGAAGACAAAAAAAAAAAAAAAAAGAGTGACCAAGAACAAAGAGCGAGGAAAAAGGAAGAGTGAGAAGGGAGGAGAACGAAAAGAATTCCGAATCCAAACTCTAATCACTCGATCTTGCTGGCAAGGGGGAAGCCGGATCCGTTGGCCATCATGAGCTTGAACTCCTTGAAGGAGACGAGGCCGTCACCGTCGTGGTCGATGCCGTCAATCATACGTTTGCACTGGGCAATGGAGGCGCCCTCGCTGATGCTACGGAGGATGCGGCTGAGCTCGTCGGCAGAGATAGTGCCGTTGCGATTGAGCTCGAAGACGGAGAAGGCATGGCAGAGGTCCTCAAGGGCGGTAGAATCATCAATGGTGCGGACGTTGAGGTCGACGAACTCATCGAAGGCCACTGAAGCCATCACCATCGGCGTCGGCCTCGCTCATCATGCGTTCCGGCTCCTCGTCCAAGGGCGGGGTGGCCGAGGCTCTCGAAGATCGCGGCCAACTCAGAACGATGAGATCTTGCCATCCCCGTTGGTGTCGAACTTCTTGAAGACCCGCTCCAGCTCGTCCGATGCCTCGGTGGTGGGGGAGGTCGGGGAGGAAGCGGTGGTTGAGGAGGCCTTGGAGCGGCCGCAACGGTGGTGGTGGAAGAGGGAGCGGATGTTGCCCATCGGGGGATGACCAAGGGGAGGAGGGTGGGGTTTGGAGCGCGAGAGAGGGGGAAGGTAGAGAGAAGGATGAGATGAGGGGGCGATCGGTGATTTACAGGGAGAAAATTGGGGGATTCTGTTGGGGGAGGGCCACGTGGATTTATAGGGGAAGAGGGCTGGTGATTCCGTTAGCACTTGGTACCTCGGTGGCATTACCGCCTTGGGCCCTTGTTTTATCGAGAAGGAGGGAGCGGGGGTTCCGACAGCGCGAGTGAGTGGATTATTATGTGCACCACCTTCTTGTGATGACAGCTACAATTGGTTCTTCATTAGTAGTCGGTGACTCGACCGCCATAAGGAAACTGAATTGAATCCTTGCTGGAAGCCAAGAAGAGCTGATGGGAAACACGCTGGGAAATTCCCAAGCTTAAATTAAGCAAGCATACATTTATATGCTCATGCGCCAAGCACTGATGGGATGGAAATATATATATATATATATATATATTTATAATTCTGTTGGATTCGTGTTTGGGTTCGGATTCGAACGGAGTTCGAGCCAAAAATTAGGATCAAAAACCCAAAACCTACTTATTTTCTCTATAAAATAATATAAAAATATTTGGTTTTGTAGACTATATTTTTTTATTTGAATCTTTAGCGTTGTTAAATGTTAGATGGAGATGAGGCTTATATTTGATGAGTTTATTTTATAGGTTTTCAACTTAAAAGATTTTTTTGATGACTTATTTGGTACTATTTCTTACGTTGGAAGTTCTTACATTGTGCACCTAAGTGCCAAGCATCATCTACATCAGCAGGTCTAGCCTCTGGAGTCTCAAGTCTGATGGGACGAAAAATGGGTAATCGTTCCTATGCCCATATCTGAATGTTCGAATAATGCTCAATATTAGTAAACAATACAAAAAAAAAAATTTCAAACTCGTTCGATTGAATCAGTGTTTATGTAGCAAGGGCAAGTATCCTCTTATCTCTGTCCTGAATAGGGCTTGTTCCACGACGAGTGCTCGTACAAGCACGGCAAGTGTAGCCGAACCCCCTATAAGCGGCAAATGCCCCAAGGTCTTCTAAAAGAGGCACATACATCAACTTCACTAAATATCTGAATGTATACGGAAGGATGACTCCACCTATGATTCAAAGAAGTTGCCCCCTCACGAAACTGTTGGACAACCTCATCATCGGCATCATCATCCAAGTGGAAGTCTTGGTAGAGGCGATCGAAGAATGATAGCGAGAAATGGCCTTTAGAAAAGGCCTCGGCGGGGGTTCAACCCCAAACAACCTCATA
>JACVBY030000119.1:0-32500 GCA_017589505.3 Metroxylon sagu
ACATGTCTATATATATATGTACACATAAATACATAATAAATAGACACCCCCTTCCATCCTCCCCCTCTTTCACATGCTTTTTGTACATTTCTATGTATGTGCATACATATATGTGTGTGTGTGTGCCAGATATGCATGTGTAGATTTATATGGTCTCCTATTAATGTATTGCAACTTGCTTTCCAATCTCACTCTTTGGAATTTATAACCTTAATTAAATAAATCCTTAGCTTATGTATTGTGTGCTCTCCCTTTTGTGGTTTGGGTGATGTGTACTCTTCCATTTTTGGTTTGGGTCATGTAATGTCTTTAATTATGTCCATTATAATTATTGTGTCTTACCCTTCCCTACCCCCCTCCCCCAACCCAAAAAAAAAAAAAAGCACATGCACATTTTACTTGATGTATCTCATGCACATTCCTCCACTATTCTTTTTATTTTTGTGTGAGAGATGAGTGGGGACCTATGTTGTCAATGATATAAGTTTGAATACTTGATGGACCATTGGGGATCTAGAACCTCTTATTGCTAAGAGGAATGATGTGTACTGCTATGGCAAGCCTTAATGCACAATATCCTTGCCAACTTTAGTGCCACATAAATTGCTACCTTAACTACTATCCATGGATTGCTAGGTGTCCTAGTTAATATTATCCAATATTTATTCGCTTAATTGCAACAAGATCAGCAATCATATAATAGATAACTACCAATGCTCATTTACATCTCCCATTGTAATAAAATTTCAGTGTATTGCAATATATTTTTCAAATGTTCTAAATTTGTCTAGCCACTATTGGAAAGCTCTTAGGGTCTGTTTGGATCTTTGAAGGGAAGGGAAGGGAAGAGTAAAAGGAAGAGAAGGGATGAAAGGGGAAGGAAGAAGAAGGGGAAGGGAAGGGAAGAGTAAAAGGAAGAGAAGGGATGAAAGGGGAAGGGAGAAGAAGGGAGGGTTGTTTCTCTCTCCTTGTTTAGGAAAGGGTGGAAAGGGAAAGAAGGCTAATATATATTCGTTGTGTTTGGATAGAAGGGAAGAAAAAAAGGAGGAGAAAAGTTATGTTCATAAATTAACAAATATATCTTTTATTATTGAAAAAAAAAGAAAAATTTTAGGTTTTTAGGAGTGGAAGATACTTTTGGAATAGTAAGACATAAATTACTAAAATATTTCTCTTTCCAAGTTAAAAAAATGGACCCTTGGGGAAGAGAGGAATGAGTTACTCTCTTTCGTTCTCCTCTCTCATCCTTTCACTTCTCTCCTCCGATTCCCTTCCTCTACAATCAAACCCTTAGCCTTATAATATCTCTTGATCCGTTGAATCAAGACATAATAGCCGATAATTAATATTTTCTGCCTATTAAGTAGAAATAATAAATATTTGCTATAGCAGTTCGAATAATAATGACATACATTCCATTTGTCCATCAGAACATGTAGATTTTTCCATCTGACAACTAATCCAAGCAATTCTTGTCATTTTGGTTGGGAAAAAACATAAATATTCGCACTGATGCAGTTGTATCTCTTTCTACAGACATGTTGATAAGAATAAGTTTGCATTAATATAAACGAATTTTTATTTGTAATTAGTAATAACTAATATTAATGTTTCTTTACCAAAAGAAATAGTTAAAACTAATGTTTCTTTACCAAGAAATTAGTTAAGATGCATGCTTTCCTTATGATTCAAGCTATGACCAGGCGTCAAAGAATCGCGGACCAGTTTTTTATGGTAATATTAGTTGTAGTTTCTTGATTTTTGGATCTAAATAAAGGGACCGGCCAGCCCATTGGAGAATTTTAAAAGGAAACCAACTACTAGATCCTTAAAGGAAAACCCTTTTAGGGTTTACAGCTCGTCGCAAAGAGGACAATCTATAATGTCGTCTCTCTCGCTCCCCTCAGTTTAACATAAAAGAAAAGACTTGGGAGAGCGAAGAGATGGACGCAACGAAGAAGAAGGACTGACATACCCTAACCAAGATAACAACCATAACTGAGGTCACTCTACAATTATTCTCGCTAAAAAGCAAAAGACTCGAGGTGAAAACAAACATTAACGGTAGAAATCCATCCTCAGTTCAAAGGGAAGTAGAAGGGGTCAAGCCATGGGTTGGCATGGTCAACGTAGGGTGGCACCATCTCCTCTCCACCACCAAAGATCAAGTTGTCGTTAGGATTCATCACGTCCATGAACCAATTCTGCCGCTGGAGCGCCTCCATCGCCACCTCCATCGGTGTCTTCTCATTCATCACCGGCACCGGTCCCGGTCCCTGTACCTGTCCCGGTCCCACTCCCACTCCCACTCCCTGTCCCGGTCCCACTCCCACTCCGGCTCCGGCTCCGGCTCCGGCTCCGGCTCCGGCTCCGGCTTCCACTCCCATTCCCATTCCCATTCCCATTCCTATTCCCATTCCCATTCCCATTCCCATTCCCATTCCCTTCATCGCCACCCCCGGCACTTGGCTGGACGCTCCGACCATTCGCGAGGCCATCTGCGCCCTCACCAGCTCCATCCTCTCCTGCACCGCCTTCACCTTCATCTCCACCATCCACGAGAGGCTCGTCGCATCTTCGATGCCGATATCGTGCAGGCTCCTCCCGGCCAGCCCTTCGAACATCAGCAGCGTCGTCTCGTGCTCGCGATTCTCGCGCTCCTGCTTGCGCAGCTGCTCCTGTAGCTTCGCGACGCGCTGGCGGAGGAACCCCTCCTGGTTCATCATCTTCTTGCACTGCTCCATCTCCGGCATGCTCTTGAAGCGCGCGAGGACCCTCGTTGCATCGGGGACCGACGGCCACACCTCCGGCTGGGCCTCCTGAGGACCGTACACGATCACACAGACCTTGACGTCGCAAAGCGTCGCGAGCTCGCTCACCTTCTTCATCAAGCCCTTCCTCCTTTTCTTAAACGTGGCCCTTCTAGTGGCGTCGTTGGGAATCCAGGCTAGGTTCACCTTCTTCCTAGCCATGGCGTGGAGGTTGTGGGGTAGGAACGGGGTAGGGTTTGCATGGTATTTATAAAAGAAAAAGGAGGATATGAATAGTGATAGCAGGGATTCGGTGCAATTTAGATTTAATTGTAAAATTAATGGATTCATTAAGGTAACAAATCAGAGGGAGGATTTGGTGGTATTATTATCATAAAGGTAGGCTTTAACCGTGGGATCACAGGACAGCCCATGATCCACCAATAATCCTTTAAATGATATAATTAAGAAGGTTTTAGTCTCGATTAGATCTGCATCTTACAGCAAATATTCAACTCATAATCTTTTAAATGATATAATTAAGTGGGTTTAAGACTTGATTAGATGTGTATCTTGCCTTTAATTGAGACATCATTCAGAATCCTGTGCCCGAAATCCCGTTATTGTGCCCGAGGATCCCGTTATTGATTGAACCCGTTTTGGCGTATGCTTTAATATTTGGCGGGAAAGACGGTAAAATTTCGCGGAGGTACTCTTAGCACGACTGTCAAAGCTTTTGGGTATACGTTGTCCTCGTCTTTTGAGGGGTCTAAATTCTTAATGCATGGCAAGAAGCGCATGGTCGATAGCTTGGACGATAATTTTTCGGAATTCTTCCATTCCAATTTGATCTCATTTGCCTTATATTTGTTTCCGCTCCTAGATGGTAAATTTTGCTAAAATTAAATTACCAATTAAAATTAACTGTAGAAATTATTGGGAATCGGATATTAACCACACGGAAAATGCGAATGAATAAGCTATCACAGCTTTTGCTTTCTTTTCACTATTAGGAAATTATAAAATAAGCTGAGTCATATCTTCCGAGAACGAGTTGCTGTACCAAAGCATATTTGAGAATGCTTTTGGAAGAGCCAAATACAATTTTCCTAACCTAAAGAGGACTCTTGAGAGATATAATAGATGTTTGGAAAAGTTTTTGCAACAGATTTCTACCAACCATGAACTAAGAAAGCGATAGCTCCGATCGGAACTTGAAGATCACCGGCCCGATTATGGCTACATTTAATATTATGACATAATAATATTATAATACTAGGTCATAATATAATGCAATATAATAATTTAATATTATTATATTATGTTATAATTTTATAATATTACTATAATAATATATTATAATATGGTAATATTATATTATTAGTATAATAATTATTATACTTTCTAATAATAGATTATAACATAATTTTTAAATAATAATAATACTATGTTATTATATTATTATAATTATTATATTATAATAATCATAGTATGATAACATAATATTATAGTATAATATTGTTCTACATTCTTATATTATATTATAACATTATATTTTAATATTATAATAATATAGAATTATTATATTATAATATTATTATAATAATTTATAAATTAAGAGTAATTTTAAAAAAAGTTTTTGAATATATAAATAGTTAGATAGTTGAAACTACTATGCAATATCTTTTATCATCTCTTATTTTAAAAGTACTTTTTTAATTTAGTTATTAAATAAATGTTAAAGTCTCATAGTATTTTAGAAATATAGTTACCAAATAACAAATAGTTTTTTTCAAAAGCTTTATTTCTAAAAATTATACTATCAAAAACTCTATGATCGATAAGTTACTAAATAGAATGTGGTTGAGAATTGTTATGTTTAATTTGTACCTACAAATAAAGAAAAGTCTCATGCAACACTGCACCCTCAAATGCATGATACCAATTGATTATATGTTTAACAATTGTCTGGTTGCATAGATAATTTGTTGCATTCTAATTTTCTTTGAGAAGCTTGGAAACTTTTTTTCCCCATGGTGGGTTTGGGGGGGGGGGGGGGGGGTAAAAGAGAAGGAAGGAGAGAGATCAGATTATGTATGCTAGCTTCAAGATCCAAACAATTGGAGGATAGACAAGTCATTTATGAAAACTTTTACCATCAATTTGGAGAATGGTTTTAATTACATATGGAGTATAGCCGAGCAAAGGTAACATCATAATTTTATAAGGAGAATTCTCCATTTCAACTCTGCCTTGCTATTAAAAACCCATCCTTGGATATTGGAGAATAATTAGAGACCCATTTTACGTTTTGTTTTCATGATAATTTGGACTCTCTCTTAAATTCATGTTTACTGCAAACATGCAATATTAGTTAGATAGTAATATCGACAAAAGGCTACTAGAAAAGTTAAATGATGCTATTAAAATAATGCCATATATAACAACAACTATTAGTTGTTATGTGTCCATATGATTAAGGCATCTGAAAATTGTTATTGTGAGGCACAAATATAGGTTGTGGTCATTATTGGACAAACCAGAGGTTAATCTACCTCTTGAATGGAGGCGCTTCATAGCCAAGGAGCTATGGTGTTTTAAGCAATAATGTTTGAGGGCTCGACTACAAATCAAGCCCTCCCAACCTCATGAAGAATTAGTTGATTACCATTCTTTCACTAAAAGCCACCTCATTATCTCCCTCTTCCCTTTGTTTTTCTATCACTGGCCACCCCAGTTGGCCATTGTCCTTGTCGATGCACCTCATGGTAGTATCACTAAGAGAGCTCACTAGCCCAACTAACCACCCACCTTCCCAATCATCAAAATCATCCTAAGTAGAACTAGGACCCTTCTTTTCCCTCTTTTCCTTGCATCTGTCCACCATCTCCATAAAATGACCGACAACTTGCCTATGTGTAGCGAGAGGCTAGAGACTAGCCAACCTTGGGAAAGTCAGATCCCTATCTTTCTTTTCTTCCCTTCATTGACATTTGGTGACCTTCGATTGCTTGAATCTAAGAAAAATAGTGAAGTTCCTCCTCCCCTTTTCCACCTTGATGAGGTAATGGGAGGTCAAGCCAACCTGGCTAGCTAAGGACCCCCTTGATCCTCATTCCTTCACCTAAGCCCCTTGCTCTCCCCTATATTGGCCATCGAGTATTGGTGGTATTAGGGGAGCCTTACTTCCCTATGGCAGGGCCTTTTCCCTTACCTCTAACCATCACTTTTTGTGGGTTTGGCTCTGATCAAGCCCTAAAGTTCTATCCAATTTTGTCTTGGCAAGTCAGCCATTGGTTCGATTAATCTCTAGCTAACTAGTAACCGAACAATTACATCTCAAATAAATAAATAAATAAATCGATAAAATTTTAAAAAAATTTAAATATAATTCTATGCTATCAATATAGGTAGATAGTCATGGATGCCTTGAAGAAGCAAGCTTAAGTTTGCTCTAGACATAGGTAAGAATATTCGTGCATATTTGTATGAGTGCATGCTAATATAATCATGCATGTTTAGTGATATATGTGCTAGTTTATTGTGATACATATTATGATGGTTAATGTTATGATGTTAATTAGGTATAAAGTTTACCAATGATGGTATTGTGCTTAGTTATGCATAACTATTAATTATATGTGCATGTTTAGGCTTCATATAATTTATTTTTACAATAATGGAATTCTTGCTGATGTACTCATAGAATTTGAATTAATATTAATTGAAAGATGGTTAAGTACTATGGATGGTGAGGAAAGACAATGGATTTGTTACAAGATTTATATGTTAACATGGGATGGAGCGTAGCTAGTTTTACTTGTCACTAGGGACTGATATGTGGCTTGATTTAGTTGTCACCATAGGCTAGTGTATGGTTTAATTTAGTTGTCATCATAGGTTGGAGTATGGCTTGATTTGCTTGCCATTACAAGCTGGAGTGTAGCTCGAATTGGTTGCCACCATGGGCTAGAATGCAGCTAGACTTGATAGCCTACTATAAGCTAAAACATAGCGTCGACCAGTCCAGTGTTTTTTAAATATAAAAGGTATGAAACTAAGTAAACTACTATTTGATAACCTAATGAAAAAGGAGTATTAGTATATAATGATGATTATTACAATGATATCATTACTTATTGTTGATCATGCATAACTTAAGTAATTTGATGATATTACTATTATTGAACATTATTTAACAAATATGATTTACTGTTGTTTTGAGATATGATCAGAATAGATTGTCGTCATTCATGTTTCTACTAATACATATTATACACCTATGATGATAAGTTACACTGCATGCTCAAGCATGGGGGATTCTTATTAGGCTAAGGCTCATTGCATTTTTTTTATTTTTTTAATGGAGAGTTGCAAGAAGCTTAGCCTCAATCACCATGGTCAAGCTAGAGTTAGGAATAAAAAGACTAATGACTCTTAGGTCATTTAATACCAATGTCTATTGTATTAAGTAATTTGAACTTTAAATAATTATAAACAGTCGTTTTCTAATTTTTGTTTAATTTTGATTTTTGCATAAATTATGAATTGTAAGCTAATAAACCTTGCATACAACCATCTAATGTGCTCAATTCAGTTAACAGGTTGAAGCATGATAGTTATAGTTTTAGAGCTAAGGTCTAGAATCCATGGGGTTTAAGAACACTAATTGGTATAAGTGGGTAGACTGTAAGGGTAATTTGGGTATGAATTTAAATTAAGCATCTTTAAATAACTTGATTAAATGACTTGGAATAATATTATTAGTGTAGATAGTAATGGTTAGAGGAATTGGTTGTGGTCATACTAGGAGTCCTACTTAATTTGTTGACTACTCTACTGCTTGGGAACTAGATAAGTAGCAAAATCAAGCACCGACGGTAACTAGTGGTAATCACCAGTAGGAGGATTAGCAACACTCTTAAGATGGGAGCATCAGTAGAAGGAATTGGGGTTAACTTTCTAGCGCAAGTTAATCCTACAATTGGTGCAAGCCATGCCTGGGGCAATGCAATAGCTACTCATAGAACCAACATAACAAGGATGATGGAGAGGCTAGTAACAACAACAATTTATGCAGTAACAATAGATGTAACAGCATATATTCTTGTGTGATTCAAGTCTCAATGGGATTAAAGCCAAAATATCTCATCCTAAAGAGATTTTGGCACCGATCTCAACCATTCTATCTCATCCGGTCTCGGCCATAATATATTACATTATTAATTTTAAATAAATCTAATTTAACATAAAGATGTAATTTTTGAAGTTTAAATATATTTAGAAATCAAATAAAATGCTAAGGCTTAATAAATATAATTTTTAAAGAAAAAACATTCAAAGCAAGTACTGGAACATCTAACTGAGTCAGGGATCGAGATAGGATGGGATGTAAGACATCTCATTTCATGAAAAAATCGGAATACCTATGTCCCACAAGATTTAAAACCTTGCTTACAATAGCAGCTGTTACCCGGCATCATGCGTCCAAGAAACAAAAGATGGAAAATTTCCAGGAATTCACCCCTTCATCTATCTATTCTATGCTGTGCAGTACACCTCCGTTCGTCTTTACCTGATATATTACCGATTGATGAAATGGTTCTCTGTACAGAGAAAAAAATGGCAAGTAAAATTTATCTTTGCAAGCTCGCAACTGACCTCTGATATGGAGGGATGAGCGTCCTTGGACTCATTCACAGAATCCATCTGAATATTCGGATCATGAATTCTTTTAGAAATCAAGGAATAGCCAGGGAGATAACCTCTTCTGCGTAAAGGTATCGATACATGTCAAATAGAAAATAAATAAATAAATGAGGGCTAGCCAATGACATATCAAAACAAGGGACAACACAAGACTTACAAGTTCATGGATAGGTGGTTCCCACGTTTCTTCAGTTACGGAGCAACAATGCCTGCGCGCTGAGTCTCAAAATCGCCCACACAATCTACCATCTATAAGATGAAGAAGGAATGCCATACAAGTCAGGCCTAGAAGAATGGCAGACGACCAAAATTCACAAGTGCAAGTGCAAGTATGCTGGAAAACAATCAATCCTCGGACTTGGCAACCTCTTGGACAGAACAGACGCTCGATATTGTGCTAGGATGGGTAATCGATAGCTAAGATCAGGATGGATGGAAGACATGTCGGGCTCAAGCTCAAGTATGAAGATTGCTCCATGGAACCCACGGAGAGGGGGAGTAGTAACAGGAACAAAAATAATAATAGTAGTAGTAGTAACAGTGATAATAAAGAAGGCAAAAGACGCTTGCTTTAAATTATTTGGAGAAGAAATGAAATAGGGATTTCAAAAGAAAAGAAAAAAAAGAAAAGAAAAAGGAAAAAAAGAAAAATCTTTGCAGGAAGACGTCAGTACGAAGGTCGGCGGAATGGAAAAGAAGCTGCTGGGGGATTTCCTATTCAGATGGCTGACCGACCGAGACAGATAAGCAAAAGCAAATGTCTTCCGACTGGAAAAGGTAAGATTTCGGCAAGTGGGGACGGAGGAAGGGGGGGTGTGGGAGGGAACCATTTCTTACTTCAGAGTAGCCAAAAAGGGCATCCCCGCACCAGAGGGAGGTACGAGGAAAGAGAAAAAGATGGTGACGAATGCCCTACGACGTCCCCATCTTTTATCTTAGGATATCAATCCATCTATCTATCTATCTATCTATCTATCGAACATAAAGCGCGCCAAGACGAAGGCGAAGAAGAGACAGAGACGTAGGTGGCTACACACCTGGAAACCAGACGATTTGCATTCCACCGACTAGGACTCCGGAGAAGAGGCCGAGGACGGGGGCAGTCGAGGGGGAGTAGTAGCGCAGAGCAGTGGGAACAGGGGGAGAGAGAGAGAGAGAGAGAGAGAGAGAGAGAGAGAGAGAGGCAGAAGCAGGAGAAGAAGAGAGGAGGACAGATGGCAGGATGAGAGGGCTGCTGGTCTTCCGCTTTTCAAAATTCAAACGAGCGGAAGCGAGGAATAGAATAATAGTTAAACTTAAATCAATAGATCCATTAATTAATTAATCAATTAATTAATTAATCAATTTAATTAATTAATTAATGGAGAAGTGTCAGACAGACGGAGGAAAGGAATTTTATAGCCTTGTAAGCAGGGCTATCATCATCAGAAGTTAACGTGGGTAATAGAAACATCATCATCACCGTTATCATCACCGGGCGACTGACGATGCCTCGTCCTCGGTTCGTTTGGAATGCCTCCGCCTCTACCTTTGTCCACCGCCAATTCGAACGCGCCGAACCTGAATGGATTCGTTCCGTCCAATTCGAACGGGAGGAGGGAGGACATGGCCCATAAAAGCCCAAGCTAATAAATACTGGGCAGGGCAGGGCAGGGCAGGACTAACAGTGGATGGACTCCAGCTGGCCTGGAGGCCATCGGGCCGGTCCAACAATAGGGCAGGACCAAAAGTAGACTGGGGCCAGACTACAGCCCATCGGACTGGCCTGACTCGACTCGGGCTGGTATCAGGCTGTCCTGACTTTGAATCGGCCCATATATTAGACCCGACTTCGATTTCGGTTTAAAATTAAAGCCTAAAAAATATTTTTTCAATCACGCTCGGGCTCTTACTTGGCCCAACCTGAAATCCAAGCTTGAAAAAGGCTTCAAACATTGGTCCTTAAGCAGTGTGACCTTAAAATAGGTGAGCCTTTGAAATTTATATTGAAATTTCTCTCAACTATGCGCATGATAGCTTTTTCATGTCATAACAAACTTACTTAGGTGTAATTATTTTAAATATTATATGTCACATATAATCATCTCCCACTTGATCAAATTTTAATAGAAATCTTTTTAATTATATACTTAAGGAAATGTTGAGCACCCTACTTTTTATGTCAATTCTTATTTTATTTTGATTCTCTTAAAATTAAGTGTATTCATACTCACCCATTACTATTTTCTTCCAAGCGTCCTAAAAATCTTCAATGGCTATAATGCTTAGCATGTTGTACGGATCACCTAGGTGTTTGTCGGTCTTATTTCACCAATAGACTCCAAATGGCAACCTTTCTTCACAAGGCATAGAGTCAACTTTAATATCCTCTTCTCTATCCCGTACAAAATGATAGCTTACATTAATGTGATTGTTTTGTAACTCACATGTCTTTGTTCTTTATCATTGGTATTGTAGTCTTATTATTACAGAAACACATTTATGAGCTAATTAATTCTTTAATCTTTAAATTTTTAATAAAGTATATAATTTAAATTATTTGAGTGGCTGCCATATTATAAATAATATATTTAGTTTCCATATTACAAAAACTCAAGTTGGTTTTTTATTTGACCATGAGACCACACCTCCTTCAAATAAAAATATCTTACCACTACCAAATCTTCAGTCATCATAATCACCAGCAAAATCTACATCCGAAAAACCATAAATTTGCAAATCTAATTATCTAAAACATAATTTTATTTTCATAATATCTTAAATATATCTAAAAAATTATTATTTGTTTGCCGGTGTTTTAGGGCTTACTATAATATAGCTACTACCTCATATGCTTTATTTGTTTCGAGCAGCTAATCCAAATAAACCCTGTCGCATGATGATTCTTGTGCTCCAAAACTATTAGGCAGCAGCTATATAAGGTAGTTGTTGGCCAATAGTTAGAGCAACAACTAATCCAAAGAAGCTCTATATCCAAATTTTAACCATCCTAACAAAGTTTAAACGCATAGGTCAACTTTTATAGCCGTGGATGCTAGGAGATGGATTTTAGATAATGTTATTTTAGGTATCATGTTTATTATAGTATGCATTCATTGCGGCCAATATTATTATCATGTCATTTTTGGAATCAATCTTATAATAGAATTCAATTGGATTCTATTAGGATTCAATAAAATTGAATTAAAATGAATTTATTATAAAATGTATATGTTTAACCTATAAAGTTGATCAAAAACTAAATTACTTTTGTATAAGAAACTTTTTTTCTTTCGTTGCTTTAGATTCACTTTCGATTTTTGGACATTATGATCTTCCAAGGATCACAACATTAATATTGGTGCAGAAATTAGTTTATCGTTATTAAAGTAAAATTTTTCAAATATGTCTCCCAAACATACTTTTTTGATCTAAATATAATAATTTAGATTTTTGATCATTGGTTATTCTAATGCCTAGCACGTATGATGCTAGATCCATATCTTTCATTTCATTTTTTTTTTTTTTAAGACATGATTTTGTTCTTTATTCTTTCTTGTCAATAGTATATTCTCTATATATAATGATAGTACTATCAAACTATCTTGACATTTTCACACATATGCTTGATTATCTAACCTTATATCTAATTGCCAACATAGCATTATGAAAAGTTAAACACTATTATTTAGAGGATTGTTTAAAACCATAGAGAAACTTATTCAATTTATAAATTTTATCCTCTAAAGCCTTTTCTTTGAAACTCTCTAATAGCTCGATATAGATATGTTCTATCAACTCTCCATTCAAAAAAGTTGTTTTTACATCATTAAAATAATTTGAGGTCTAACTTAGCAACCGAGGCTATTATAATATGGATAGATATAAATTTTATGCGGAACAAAATATATCTTCATAATCAATTACGAGTTTTTAGGTGTACACTTTTGTAATCAACCTGACCTTATATCTCTACTAACTACCGAACCTTTTTTTTTCTTAATTGCATCTAACTTTTCAATCGTATAATGAGTTGATTCACTAGAAGACATAGCTTCTTATATGTATTTAGGTATGCTTTGCTAATCATGAGCATAATAATCTTCAAATATAGATGATGGTTCTTTTTCCCTTTTCCTTCCACTATTTATTTTATTTTCATCATTTTCCTTTAGATTTTTGAAAGGTGTAATACTAGGAACATCATTACTTGACTTATCTTTGGATACTTTTTGCTCTTTTAATATATCACTTGATGCACATCAAGATAGCATCTTTGCTTTCTACACCTCCCCCCCCCCCCCCTCCTTTCCCTTTTTTTCTTCATGATAGAAGCAATAACTAGTTCTATTGTATACATAGCTAATGAATTTATATTCATAACTTCTATCACTTAAATTTATTCCTCATACCTTTAAGGCATTAATATTCAAAAGGTATTAGTTTTCTCACCTTTATAATTACTTTATTTAAGATGCAAGTCACAGCATTTAAAACCTCTCTTTCCAAAAATTAAGAGATAAATCTGCATAAGTTATACATCTAGTCATATCCATAAGTATCCTATTTCTTCATTCCACCACTTCATTTTGTTTCAAAATATATGGCATAGTATTTAAATAGTGAATCTTATTTAAATTTCCTTTGTAAAATTCTTTAAACATCATGTATTCACTACCTCCATCATTATTAAATCCCTTAATAGGTCTCTTTATTAAGGTCTCAAACTTCTTTCTTGCACACTTTGAACTTTTCAAGTGCTTGGGACTTTTACGCTATTAAATACACAATGTCTAAATCTTGAAAAGTCAACAATAAAGGTCATGAAATATTGCATTCCTTTATCTTTCATAACCTTCATGGGTCCACATATATCAAAATCAATAATTTCTAATAATTCATTAGGATATCAATTTTTTAAAATGGCCTCTAAATTATTTTATCAAGAATGCAAAGTTCACATATGTAATAAATTTAGGCAATAATCCCACATCTTAATGAGGCGTTTGGTATGGAGTGATCAATTATTCAGGTGAAAGTGATGGGATCATCATGTTTGATTGTACCTTAGTAATTATATGTGGCTGTGATCCCAATTCAATATTATAAAATTCTATTATAATAATATAATATAATATTATAATATGTAATATTATAAAATATAGCATAGTTATAACTATGATATTGTAATATAATATAATGATTACTGTATTATTATATTATCATTATATTATAATTCAATGCAAACATTATAATAATAAATAATATGAAATAGTGATAAATTATTATGGTAAAGAGGAGAAATTATTTTTTAAGGTAAAAAAAAGGCTAACTAATTAAAAGCAATTTTAGTATTTCATGGTTAATGATTTAAGATTCTTATGATATACCAAACATGAAGATCTTAAATCATTAAAAAATTTTAATTAGCACATATTATATCAAATACGATGATCTTAAATCATTCTAGTATAAGGATTACTAGTAATGTAAGATCACCATGGTGATTGTATATAGGACTGTTTGATTAATCACCATGGTAATTTTTCTCAATGATATAATCACTGGTGATTCAACAACATCTTGTTCGATATTAAATATTTTAATAATCGAGAGATCACTTATGATCACATATCATTATATTTGGTATTCTACGAGAATAGAAGGTCATCATGCATACAATACCAATAATCCCCTTAAGAACTTATTTATATAATATATTTTGATATATTATATAATATATTATTTATAAATTGTATATTATAATGTAACATTAATAATATGATTAATAATACTATTATTATTGTGTCTTTCTCGCTATGTTGCCGCTTGGACATGCTGCCTTGTTGTGCCCAAATTCATCGCAACTAAAGTATGTTCCTCTTTTATTCTTTTTCTTTGCATGCCTGGGTTGCTTCCTTTTTGGCCTCTTATTAGATTTCACATTTTCCTCCACCATTAATTCGGATTCCCTATTATTAGACTTGATATCTCGTACAACTCTTGCAAATTTCTATCGCAGAATGAGGTTTCTTGAATATATGAAAGAACTTATAGAACAGAAGAACAAAAGCTACCATAAGGTATGAGTGAGAGAGAGAGAGAGAGAGAGAGAGAGAGAGGAATTGTTTATATTAAAGTGCCCCACATATTAGATTTATAGACATCCACGTGCTTTTTTGATCACATCCCTTCGACTCGAGAAGCTATGCAGGTTGGCTTTTCATTGTTGTTTTTTCGTGAGGAGATATCTATTATATTAATATTATACTAATGATCATGTTTCTTTTATCATGTCTTTTACTAACATGTCTTCTTTAATAAGGGATGTTCTGATCATGCCTTCCACGAAGAGATACATCGGATGGTTACCAGCCATATCCTTTCATCATCATGTCCTATTAAATATATATATTTTTTTAACTAGCTCAGGCAGCCGTTCGATGCACAGAATATGCAGCATTCGTAAAATATATATATATATATATGTATCTATAATTATAATTAAAGCTTTTGGCTGAAATTATAATAATATAATAATATTATAATATTATAATAAATAAATAATATAATTAAAATATTCAAATACAGGATAGATGTCAATGTAGTGAAAAAAAAAAAAATCCATCTAAATACATTGAAAATATAAATTAATATTCATTACATGTGTTCATTAGTAGAAATTAGATTGAAGAAGTGATGTATTGTCACTCAACAAAGATAAAAAAAACATAGGTCATGTATTATAATATATTATTTTATAAGTTTAATTTTAATAATATATCATGTAGTAAAACTCTTTGCAGGAAAATAATAATATGATTTTGGTAGAATGGTGTGGGTGTGTATATGATTTCATGCTCATCAAAAATTATAATGTCATATCGAGTATTTAATGAATTCTTAAAATATATAATTATATTATAAATATAATATACTTAATATTAATATTATTAATATAATAGTCATGCGGCAATGGTTCAGCTTTCATATAGATATAGATTTCATCTCATCCATTCTTGCATGAGAAAATAGCTAAACCTAAAATCTGAACTCATGTGGATTTTTATTTTTATCAAATATTTGATCACATGCTGGTGGCCCCAAAAAGCAACATAAATCAATGCGGACATTTTGAAGAGAGCAGCAGCTAGGCTCATATTCAGCAGCCATCATCATCATCATCATCATCATCAGCCTAACGGGACGAGGAATTGCCATGAACCTCTAAAACTGCCCCACTCGCCTATCAATTAAATAATAATACATCTTCACACATTGTTTTTAAGTGTGTCGTTGCCGTCCGGCTTGACATCGGCGAGATGGCGTGCAGCGGCATATAGTCAGTCAATCGTTCTGAAGGGCGAGCAAGAAAAGGATGAAAAGAATAGAGAAGGGTTTTGCTCTTCTCACCAACTAGAACCCCTTTTGCTTCTCTCTTAATGCGCCGGGCGGGCTGGTTTTTGCCTCGCCATCTCGGTTGGCTTCGTGATAGGCCGGCCATACGTGGCTATCTAAACCGCTTTCAATCTTAGTTCAGTTTGTTCCGTCGTTATCACCTGTCATCCAGAAACAAAGAAAGAAAGAAAGAAAGAAAGAAAGAAAGAAAACAAAAAAACAAAAAGAAAACCACTGTCACACACCGGTAGGTAGCACACTCGGTACGCCGACAGGGATGGAAGGCAGCAATGTGGATCCGTAAAGAGAGTTCCTTCCTTGATTCGATCAAAGTGCAAACGAGGATGGGAATGGGAATGGGAATGAGCCAACATGAATTCAACACTTCCAATACCTCTTTCCATTGTCAAGATAATTGTGTTAAACCTTGAGCCATTGCCCTGATCCTTAAGAAGCATGCACCGTTCTACAAGTCCACCATCCCATACATAATACAATGATGTACCAGGCAACTGTAAGAACAAAAGCAAAAGCTCAAATTGATCTGCAGGCTGGCATGTGCTGTTGCTTCAATCCTGCACTGATCACATTAAATTTTTTCCAAAAATTCACGGTCATTCCGGCCTCTGCGGCCACTGGCAAGGCACCACCTCCTCTGTCATCCACACCAAAAAAAAAAAAAAAACATCACCTAGTGGACATGAATCAGCTCTGCTTCCAGCACATTCCTATGTCCTCCGTTCAGATAAGATATGAAGATCGATGTGCCACAGCAAGCACAATTCGGTTGCCAGACCACAAAATCAGTGTCACAGGAATCAAGTATAATAATGACATAAAGCAACCAAAAAAAAAAAAAAAAATCCTTAAAAGAAAGCAATAAAAAACCCAAAGGGATAACTCAAGAGCAATAACTTAAATATGACTGTTTTTTGTTTGTTTACCAACACCCTAGAATCCAAGATGACATATAAAATATCTTTAAATTAGCAGACACCAACCCACCCAGCCCATTCAGAAAGTTGTTATCTGACAATTTCAGAGGATGACCTCTCTAATGTTTTGATTGCCAGAGAACTGCGGCTTCCACAGCACCATACATAGAGAGAGGTCTGGAGTTTATACGGACGGGGAGTCGAGCTCTATCACCCAGTCGTCTGATGGGTCAAGCTCCTCTTGGCAAACATAGCCCCATTGCTCCCCCCCGCTGGGTGGAGAATGCCACAGACGACGATTGTTATGGACGAACTCCATATCACGGAACCTCTGTTGATCAAAACAATTCCTTCTCTCTGCATGCAGCTGCTCAGACAAGCCTTTCCTAAGCCTGTATTTTGCCGGGCCACTACAAGTCTGGCTTAGGATTTTAATTGCAAGTCTTTGCAATTCAGGATTTTGCCATCCATACAATGACCACCACAAAGCTGCAAGTGCAAAGGTACAGGAGATTCTTAGAGTGCTGAGCTGATGCATGAAAAAATAAGAATCCATAATTCCGCATACAGATCATGTTTTATAGTAGATGTGACGAAGAAATGGCATAAGAGATAGATAACTACGCGATGCAGCATCCCTGCCCTCGGCAATATCCATGGGCAATAATGATATCAATCATCTACAACATGCATGGACTGTTTTTAGCCTGTTTTTAGGAAAAGAAAATGGTAGAATGGCCGATTAATCATGCAAGGAAGAAGTTGGATCATGATGTATGCACGCAGTGCATGAAAGCTGAACAATCTTGCACGCAACATGCCAAAGACTGAAAAGGTGAAAAAGATGTACTCAAGTGCAATAACTCTTTTTCATTCTCTTCTGGACAACTGACCTTCAATTTCACATATTTGTTAGTCTCATAAGGATTTTTATGACACTACAAGCAAACATAGAATGCACACGACGCTGGTGCAGAAAAAATTATGTTCAGCAATTGCATGTTAGCCTACAAGATTAGAATAAGTTTCTCTTATCATAGACTTTCAAAAATATTTATAAGGATGAAATCCCTAATTTTGAGTATTTTAGATATAGGAGTAAGAATCCAATTCAGCTCTGGTGGAAAGAAATTCCAAGAACGCTGGAGGATATGAGTGTATAAATTCATAAAATCAGATTTATGTGAACCTTCAAAGAAGTAGAAATGAGTAAAGTCATAAGCTCAGAACATAGGCATATGCGGCTGAGTCTATGAGTTTTGTGTTTCTGAAACCTACTATTTCCTTAATTACAACCGTACTTGTCTTGCAACTCTTAACATCCAACATAACTTGAGGTTGCTAGTAAGCTCCTAAATTTTCATCTATATCTTACTGATAACCTCCAACTGTCACATTTAATTGCGCTCGCTTGTCCATCTTATATGAGCCCCTATCCCATATGCCAGTCCTCCATTACTGATATTGTTATTGTTGAATGCACCAGTCTTTCCCACAAAGCCACTAAATGTGTCATCTTGGGGTAAAACTCTTTTAAGTATAAAGGTCAAAATTATTACTCTCATTGCTCAGTGCCTTGTCATTTCCCACTCCACAGTCCTTTTATTTTTTTTTTCTCCTCAATCTTTTCTCTTCCTTCTGCTTGCCCTGTCAGGCCCGCATGTCCTTCCAAGTTCTAACCTTTGACTGAAAGGTGCCCCTCCTTCATTTAAATTTATTTCATGTTCCTCAATAAATAGAATTGCTCTGACTTCAGGTTGAGTCCTCAGAAAAGAGGAGGAAGAAAAATAGGTAAGTCAATAAGAATCCTTTTTTTTTTTTAATATCTTTTTTCCAACCGAATGTTATGCACTCCTAAAGCTATGTGGAACTCACTATAGTTCATACAAGGGTGCCCCTCTGTTTTAATTGACATCTCAGGTTGACTGGTAAAGTTGTTCTCTCTTCTCTTGATGGTGTGACTCCCTCAACCTAGATATAACACTTAGTAGTCTCCTATTTTATTGGATATTTAGTGCATCGTTACCCATCCTCTTAGCCTTTTCTCTTGTTTCCTTTAATTGATAATCCAAATAAGACAAAAGCAAGCATATCGTAATAATTTATAACAAACTCCAGTTAAAATTATATAGAACTTCCATTGCAATCTTCAACCAATCAATTCTACACTTTTCAACCCTTCGTTCCTTTCATAAAAGTTTCCAATGACGATTCCAGGTTTAAACAGGAATTTCCAGCCAGCTTAACTTTTATTCTTTGCATTTCTAAACCCATTCAAGTCTTTTAAGATCCTTGTCGCCCACCTTCCTACATCACTCTGGATTTCAAATCATCATTTGTTTGATTTTCCAGCATCAAGACATGGAGATCAGCCCAACTTAAAAAATTTGGTTGTAAAGTATATGTAGGAATATAGTTAGTTGCACGTGACTGGAGTATTGAATGCTTATCAGCAGTGCTTTTATCCTATAACAAGGTCAAAGATAAACAGCAAAGAAGGTAGTAGCCTTGAATTATGATAGGATTGTCAAAGACCTTTGGCAAAGGCATTGCAGATCCAAAACATCTTCCAATAAATAGTATAGCTTCCACTGGTTCATGGTGGACGTTCTCCTATGATGTATAACGTCACAGTTTCCCATAAAAACCAACACTAAATAAAAGGATATAAAAGGCAGAGTAATGACAGCTGAAGCTGTGTAGCAGTCATGATCAACTCCTACAACAGCCATCTCATTGCCATACTGAGATTGATGAACGATAACTGTAAAAAATTTAAGAGAGATTTTCCTGACCTGGTGGAATCTGTGCTGTTTGATCAACCGCGATCTCGTCGGCAAACCCTTCGGAAGCTGTTCTATATGCATCAAGCTGTAGAACTATCAGCTGTTGGTCATGTTGGTCGTCAACCAAACGGACAATGCAGCTCAAAAGTCCGTTAGCAACCTCAGCATCAACAAAGAAATCACTTGAATAGAAATATTTTGGATTTAGAAAGTAGGCAGCGGAATGAATAGGGCTATGAAGATAGCCATCCCATATTTGATCTATTCTTCTCCAAAAAGGCAAATGTCTCAATCCATATCCTAGATTCAGTCTTATTACTACCTTAGCCCGATCCATGGCATCATATAAATATCCCATTGGAGCTTCGTCAACTCGGTTGATCTCATTCAAGACACCAAGTAGAGGATTGGCGACGTTTAATATATCAGCAACAGCAGCCCAAAACAATGGATCTTTTACCAATTCAGCCGCACGTTTCCCATTAGTTCTAGAAGCCCAAATGGAGGCACACCACGTTGGTGAACTAAACATATTAACTAAATTTTCCCTCTCGGACGCCATGTTTCTCAATGTAATAAAGGATGCTACTGACTTCAAACTTGATGATTCGACAAGATCTCTCCCTTGAATATTACTTCTCATCAGTTCTAGAGGCAGCTGATGACTGTAAATGAATCTTGTGATGGTCTTAGCATCCGTCAGCACTCGCTCCACAGGAGCCATCCTGCCTATTGTCTCCAAAATCATATCTATGCAATGATCCGCAGATAACGTCCAGAATATAGACCGATATTTTTCCACTAGTTCCCGGCCTACAGGCCCCTCATAGATCAATGGATCATGAACAATCACCTGAACAACATTCTGGGCACCAACCTCGTCAATCACTTGACTAAGCAACAAAAAGAATGCTTCGGCATCTTGAACAGCATCTGATGCATCCACGGACCTCAAAAATATTGTTCCCTTGGGGCAATCCACAAGGAAACGAAGCAGGTTTCTGCCACTTGGATCGGTCCATCCATCTAGCAAGATGCTACACCCAGTTCGTCCCCAGGAACGCTTAACATCTTCCACATGCCCAAGAACTTCTTTCATTTCCTGCTGGAGGATCCATCCCTGAAGTTCATCACATGTTGGAATCTTGTTCCTTGTTCCGGTTCCATGGACAGCATCAATCATTCTCTGAAAAGAATGTAACTTAATTGCACCAGGATCAATACCTGCCTCATAAAAGAAACTACCTATACTTTTCGCCACGGACAATACTGTTTCATCCTTCACTTCCTCCTTAACAACCATATGTTTATCTTCTTCTACTACTACGGTGCATGAAATGCCTCCATCCTCACCCGCCCGTTGCTGAAGAAGGCTCCACAACTCCCTTACCTTTGTCCAAGGGTGTTCGCTGGGTGGTGGTCCGAGAAGACTGCTTCCGTAAGCGATCCCTCCTCCTCCTCCTGGGACATCTAAAGCATCCATCCCCGTCTCTGAAATAGGTAGTTGGGTCAGTCTCGGTTGGCAGTGCCGTGCTGCTTCACTTGATGCCGGAGATGAGTTCCTCTTCAAAGGAAGTTCTGGATGGTTTATTTTCCCGACTTCCTTAAGAAGTCTCTCTTTTTTCTTGTCGAGTAAAACTCCCCTCACGTGCGCTTTTACGTCCGCTGGAACTTGAGTGCAAGCGGTCACATCATTCCCCACAGCACCCAAATGATGCTTAAGGCGGTTAAAACCAGGGACATCCTTCCCACAATATTTACACCTAACTCTTTTCTTCGCCTCATCAATGGCTGTTCCATGCTCCTCGATTCCCTCTCCCGCTTCGCTTGCGCTCATCTTCTGAACAAAAAGAAATCTTCTCAGAATAGTTCCCAGTAAAGCCTTCTTCACCTGCAAGAAATAAATAAATAAATAAAACAAAACAATACAAAACAAAACAAAACATCCAGTTGATCTTTGATACGTTTGCACAGCAATCATGTGATTTGAATCTATCTCATCACAGCATGAGATATCAATTTGACACATTGCATTGCTCTCAGCTCAGAAAAATCCTGGTCAGAATCAGAAAGTCCTCTAACTATAAAGAAGCCTTCAAAGAAAACCTGGAAGAACGCACTACTCATTTTTTGTCATCAAGTTTTGACCAAAATCAACACACAGGCAGTGACGCCAATAATAATGCCTGCTGAGAGAGAGGGGTTTAAGCATAGCAACAAACAAGCAGAGCTCAATGAAATCCTATGTCAGATGGAAGTGGGAATGAATTGATTCATGAATGGAGAAATTCCACAAGCCATCGTGAAAAGTTCTCCATTTCGTAGAGCTATGCATGCGCGTAAAATATTTGCGAGGATGGTGCCAGGCAGTTGAGGGGGCCAAGGATAGCTTCAGATCAAGAAGACAGCCAACCCTTTGCCACCAGCCACCCTGCCTGTCATTCTTTGTTCATCTTGTTTATTCAAATCAGCAAACTTCCATTCATTTCTTTTTTTAAGGAAAGAATTGGGCAAAATCTCAATCTAGATAATAACAAAAGCAACAAGAAGTATAAACACAGTTAGCCAAGGACAACCAAGAAGCAGGAGGACATCCTGAAAGCTAAGGCTTTGATTGCTTTATTTGTTACTGATTACTTTGTAAATGCATGGCACATGCTAAACATATCCATGTGCCTCGATAAAGATAAAGCTACTCAGCAATGCAATGTCATTGTTCTTCGAATGATAGACAGGCATCTCATGGTGCATGAAATGAGATGATAGCCTATCCTTGGGGATCCAAAGGTGTGGTTGCCAAAGACGTAGTACAGAGAAACGCGATAGGTTAGTTGAGATTTCTCACTATTGACAACAAGAAAAACAGATTGCAAAATAGAAATAGCTCAAGCAACACTGCAAATAGCCAACCGAAAATAGAAGATAAAGAGCAAGCAGGCTATTAAAAACATCAATTCTGCTGCAATCATGACCAAAAAAGGTTTTGGCAAAAAGAAAAAGTTTGGCGACTTCATGGCTGTGAATAATCTAGAGTCCAAGGTGAAACATTGCCAACTTTGTGACAGCTAGTGCATGGTCTACTCTATATTTGTATTAAATCTAGTGATCAAAAGAGCCCGCACATGAATGTATAATCGGTCATGATTTCTTCAACTCTACCTTTCCGATGTTGTTATACTTAGCACATTAACTTGAAAAGGTTCCACCGGGAACCATTTTATCCCACCAGTAGTCCACATTCTAAAGAAATATCACCTTTCAAGCTACGTGTCTGTGTAGCACTACTTAACATAGGATATGGCCCAATAAAGCTAGTTGAAAGGTGATATTTAAATTTTTTATTCTTAATTTTGTATAAGTACTCAAGATTTATCCAATGCATACCTAATATTTGGATAAAACATATACTAACAAAGGATCTTACATGTTTCTCCTATCAAGCCTTATCATCCTTGTTAAGATAATAGTTCAAATCTAAATCCAATTAAACATAATCACAATCACAAATACACTAATCCATTTGCAATGTTCTTTTGTCCACATGTGGTGTAGATCAGAGCAGAATTTCACTTATAACAATTTAGAACCTCATTCAAAAGTAGTAATTAGAATGTGATGTTTAAATTTTTCTAGTCTTATATGAGCACTCGAGATCTATAGCTGATGTAGAAACTGGGCACATGCCAGTACGAGCCTTCGGACAAATATGAATAATAAGGCATAAAAAATAGCATTGAAAAACAATCGCGGCTGTGCATGTGCATGGAATGGTTACATCGAGATTGCATGATAAACAGAGGCACAAAATAGGCTGCAATCGACCTACCAAGGTGTGGTTTGATTGTAAGTTAGTTGGTAACAAGATATAGAGCCCATGCCATCGGCTTTGAATGAGAAGGTGAACATGCATCCTAAAAGACCATCCGCTAAAAACCATGTCCTAGCCGACAGCACATCGCAAGCACGTCATATCTGGAAGGAAGGAGAGTGGAAACAAGGCAAGGACCAGGATCCGATGTGCATCTTTTTAAATCGATCGAAGCAGCAAAGGAAACGAGGAACAGGGGAGGAAGGGGAGGTGGAGAAGAGAAGAGGAAAGGGAAAGGAAAAAAAGAAGAAGAAGAAGAAGAAGAAGAAGCAGCAGGATGACGACGACGACGACGACGACGACGTAGAAGAATAAGGCAAGCATGTCCGGAAGGAAGGAGAGTGGAAACAAGGCAAGGACCAGGATCTGATGTGCATCTTTCAAATCGAAGCAGCAAAGGAAACAAGGAACAGGTGAGGAAGGGAAGGCTGAGAAAAAGGGAAGAGAAAAGAAAAGGGAAAGGAAAAGAAGAAGAAGAAGAAGAAGAAGAGGACGACGACGACGACGACGACGACGTAGGAGTATAAGAGAAAACAGAAGGACCAAATTAGCTAGAAAGAGTCAAGACATCGGACTCACCGAGGCCAGAAGGACCGGCAGAAGATGCTGAGAGAGCAACGTCCAGCGACGATGCTTATCCTCGGGCTGATGCTCCTCCTCCGCACGCAGGGAGAAGAAGGAAGGAGCGCGCGCGTGCCGGGAGATCGGCAAATGGGAAGGAGAGGAGCAGGAAGAGAGGGCGAGCAGCGAAACCCCACCGCTGTCTTGCTCGAACGGGGGCGATGGGAGGTGTAGTGGGAGTGTGGACGGAGGGAGGAACTGGGGAGCGCAGCGGCCGGAGGCGAGAGAAATATAAACAGATAAAGACGGAGCGAAGAAGGAAAGAAATTGAAAAACGGAACAAAAAAAAGCAAGTCGACGCGCCCAGGCCCGGTCGGGATTATCAGACCGCAGATTCCTAGAGCTTTGCTGTGCGCTTCGTTGCTGTGTTTGCCTTGGTCCGCCGCGCGGTTCTCTTCCACGTCCTACTTTGAAAGTCGTGTGAGATTTTAGGGTGATCAAACTTATCATGATGCCTATATTGTGAATCTTAAAGCCTACCGTGAAGCATTTCTAGCTAGGCATACAATGGAAATTAAAGTTCTTGCTATTCTATGGACCGACGCCATGAATGCGGATAGCTTTTGCTTCACTGGCAACATTAAATTCGTGCGCGTCAGCCTCACATGATACGCATCTGCATTTCTGAGTGCTTGAAAAAATAGGATGCGCTCATGGTTTTCATCTCTGAGTGCGCGAGGCGGACATTTCGACGCCCCTAATTTGTTCTCGGTGCAGAATTGGAGCAGTTTTTTTCGGCAGACTGGTTTTAGATGCTATCGTACAAATCGATAAATAATTTATCCTATGCAATAACTTTTTTTGAAAAATATCAAGAAGCACCACCATCGGGGTTCAAACCTAGACAACTCCTTAAGTGAAGAGAGATGCTAATCAAGTTAAAACTTGTTAACCATGTTGTATGGAAACTTATTTATCATGTAGTTATGTACATTTGATCTTCAATGATCATAGGTGCCAGTATCCTATGATTTTTGTGTGAATATATAGTAGGAAATGAGTACCTAAGCATGAAATATCCATGTGAAGACATCCTTTAGAATTGCTTATAGCAAGCTTCTCTTGGGAATGGATAGGAAGCTTGTGATACAGTCTACCTAGTTAAACTATGCCAACCTTCATAGGAGCTAGCAAATTTGCAAGTAAAAAACTTGACAAGCAAATATTTAATGTTAAATTTTATCATTTTTTTAAAAACATTTTATTGGAGATAATGCTGATTTGTGGTTGAATAATTTTATCATATTTTCTTATTAGCAAGTCTTCTTTTTAGTATGTTTTATGCTTGGTTTAATGCCCAAATTAGGGTTAGGGTTTAATTTTATGTACGCTTTTAATATATTTTGTGAAGGCATCTTTTGATAGATTAATAATATAACTTTTCAAGAGAAATCACTTCATTGAATGAAGGAATTTTCAATACAGTTGCCTTCAATTTGTATGTATGATAGACTTGCTCTTCACTCATTGCACTATATTAGTTTGTTACAAACATATTTAAAGAAAGAGAAAGAGAGAGCTTGACTTGTTTGTATTCAAGAAAATCTCTACTCAAATTTAGCCAAGTTTAGATTAAATGATAGGAGATATACATTAATGATTAAAGCCATTGGATATGATTTACTATCTCTAAAATACTTGCACGCCAAAAATCAATGAATTGGAGACCCCTATCTCAAACATTAGGTGATTATATATACATACATACATACATACATATATATATATATATATATACACACACGCACACACACAAACATTCATATATATATATATATAGTTTCTTACTATTTAAATTATCTAACATTTTGACCATAAGACCAGCTATGCTTTATAGGATAACCATAAAACTAGTTATGCCTTATGGCACGGAGTGTTGGGCGGTTAGAAAAATACATCTACATAAGATGAATGTAGCAAAAATGAGAATACTGAGATGGATGTGTGATAATACAAGAAAATGTAGGATAAAAAATGAAACTATTAATAAAGAGGTAGAGATAGCTTCAATTAAGGATAAATTAAGGAAATGATGACTTAGATGGCTTGAATATATGCAATGTAGACTTAGATATACTTGTGCGAAGAAGTGACTTGATATATGTAGAAGAAAAATAAGGTAGAGATAGACCGAATATGGTTTTAACTTGACCTATGATTTGACTTGACCTATGATTTGACTTGACCGAATATGGTTTTAACTTGATTAGACCCAATCTAATTCATATTTAAAGACTCGTAGGTTAGCTCAGGTTCAAAAGTTAAACTTGATCTAAATTTTTAGTTGGATATAAATCTTATATGTTTCAACCTAATCCGATCTATATATTATTCAGGTCTAATTTTGGTCAATAGAAAATGGACCAAATTTATCTTGAACTTAATCCAGCTTGACCCATAAACCTCAATAATATGAATCTTATTTTTCTTCACTCCAATTATCTTTATCAATCCATTAAACAAACTCTTATTTATACTAATTCCCCTTTCAAATATTAATAACTACATCTCCTATCATCTATATACAATTAATTATATTTAAATATTCATATTTTATCATTTATTTTGATGGACTCTTATTTACAATACCTTTAATTATATTAAAATATATTTTAAAAATCATCATTTGTGAACTTAAAGTTAATCAATTACTTTGATAGAGTTAAAAGTTTTTGAATAAAAATTTAAGTTGAATTTGGCTCCTTTTAATCTTATTTATATTTCTTTAATGGCTCTGTATGTAATTATCGATTACTAGATTTTATATATAAAATAATTTCCAGATGATTGACTCAGATGCAAATATAACTTGATTCAATCCTAAATATTTTGGTTTGGGATGGAACTGAGTCATATTTGATCTCAAGCTAACTATAATGGCATATTGTATTTGAAATTCTTTCTATAAACCGGACCTAACTGAACCCGATTAACAAATTGGTTGGGTTTGGATCCAAAATCATGACCTAGATATGAAATTGAGTTAGACTAGCGTCAAGCATGACCCATTTTGATTCATCACTTCTTTTCCAAAAGACTGATGGCTTCCCTGTCATTCATCACTTTCTAAGAACCGAGGACTTTTCCTTATAATCTATTTAAGATCATTGGGATGGGGGTTTTATTGGCTGTGCAATAATTCTTTATAATTTGGATAACAATGAATTCAGAAGTAAGAAATATAGAGATCAAGAAAACTAAACAATTTAAAGAATCATCTTATGAAAGTAATGATGCATTATTGTATCTAGCCAAGTCCACTTATAGTTACCCTAGGTCCAAGCTTTAGAGGTTGAGCTTGATTAAGAAATGTTGCCATCCATTATGCATTGTATCCTCTTCCTACATCAATGTATAGTTGTCCTTCGAGTATAGGATATGTTGATCAACTTGATTTTGCTAAGTAGTGGTAATTATTGTTCCTGATGCCTTTAGCCCACATGTTTGAAGGGACCTAACCAATAAATGCCAATAGGATCGTCACATCCGAGTTTGGCTTAACTTATGATTCCTGTGTAGTTCAATTAAAATTTAAAAAAGACCATTATGCCCTCAAACTTGTGGTCCCTAAAGTATCTCAAATATCCCAACGTGCAATCCTTTTTAGCTCCTAAAGAAGTGCTATTTTGGACTGCATTAAATCTTTCTAACTTAGAGAATTCGACTCCTAATGAATGCTTTACTATTTACAGAAATCTAGGTTAAGCCTGGATGTTTTTTAATGTGCTCCTTAAGCCCAATCAGTGAATATCTGCAGATATTCATGAGTAAGACTAAATTGCTCTAACATTAGTTATGGATATTTCAACATAAATTATCTTTTTTAACCTAAAACCTTTAGATTCTAATATATTTCGCTATAATTCTAACTTACGTTTAACTCCAGCCTTAGTTTCATCTATTAGTACTATATCATTTGCACAAAACATGCACCATGAAATATTATCCTACATATGCCTAGTAAGCTTATCTATAATTAAAGTAAAAAGATAAGAACTAAGAGCATTTGCAGCCCTGGTTAGGGCTAGTGAGGGGGCATTTATCTTTGCTAACAATTTAGTGAATTAAAACAAAATGAAGGTGCTATGATTTTGAACTAAAAATTGAACACCACCAATGTATGAGACAAATTAATCATGATAGGCATGGAAGCTAAGATCAAGAGAAAAATAAAAATATCGATTCTATTTTTGATAAAAGAGAAAATCTTCTAATCGCAATCCTCATGATGATATCACGATCATTGGTCACACAGGTGAAGACTCAATGCCTAAATCCTCATATGCCAATGCCTTGAGGATACCCCTTATTGCTAGCTCTTAGGCCTCTTGTTTTTGCTTATGTATATGTTTGGTTTCTTCCTCAACTATAAGACTCTTTTTGAGATTAATGAAAAGTACTTTTTTCTTTATGTTGCAATCTTTCCATCCCTTCGATGTAATTATTTAAGGATTATTTCTTAGTAGCTCGAATAACAAAAATTTTTGCTAAGCGTTAGCTCAGCTCTTGATAAGCTTTTTTACTTTTGTTGGGAGAGTACCTTTAGTTTTTTCAAAGTGTCAACTCAGATCTTTAAGATTTACCTCGAAACTTGCTAAGGTTTGTTGAAATACTTGCATAAGTTCGCTCGAACTATAGTACCCTAGTACTTCAGCACTTTGGTGCAGGCTTTGTGTACACATAAACCCCAAACCCTAAACCCTAAACCCCAAAACCCTAAAACCCTAAAACCTAAAAACCCTAAATCCTAAAACCCAAAAACCCTAAACCCTAAAACCCAAAATCCTAAAACCCAAACCCTAAAACCCAAAACCCAAAACCCAAAAATACAAAACCCTAAAATCCTAAACCCTGAAAACCTGAACCCTGAACCCTGAACCCTGAACCCTGAAACCCCGAACCTAAAACCCTGAAACCCTAAACCCCAAACCCCTAAACCTTAAAACCCTAGCCTAAACCCTAAACCCCTAAAACCCTAAAAACTAAACCCTAAATCCTAAAACCCTAAAAACCCCAAATCTAAACCCCTAAAATCCCAAAACCCTAAACCCCTAAAACCCCTAAAACACCAAAACCTTAAACCATAAACCCTAAAATTCAAAAACCCTAAACCCCTAAAATCCTTAAACCCTAAAACCCTAAAACCCTAAAACCTGAACCCTAAAACCCTAAAACCCTAAAACCTAAAACCCTAAAACCCTAAAACCTAACCCCTGAACCCTTAAACCTGAACCCCTAAATCCTGAACCCCTTAAACCCTAAAAACCCTAAACCTTGAACCCCTTAAACCCTAAAAACCCTAAACCCTAAAACCCTAAACCCTAAAACCCTAAAACCCCTAAACCCTAAAAACCCTAAAAAACCTAAACCCTAAACCCTAAACCCTAAAACCCTAAAACCCTAAACCCTAAACCCTAAACCCTTAAAACCCTAAAAAAACCCTAAAAAAACCCTAAACCCTAAACCCAAAAAAACCCAAAACCCTAAAAACCCTAAACCCAAAAAACCCAAAAAACCAAAAACCCTAAACCCTAAACCCTAAACCCAAAACCCCCAAAAACCTCCAAACCCTAAAAACCCTAAACCCTAAACCCCTAAAACCCTAAAAACCCTAAACCCCTAAAACCCCTAAAAACCCTAAACCCCTAAACCCCTAAAACCATAAAAACCCTTAAAACTCGAAACCCCTAACCCCTAACCCCTAAAACCCCTAACCCCTAAAACCCTAAAACCCTAAAACCCTAAAACCTAAAAAACCCCCTAAAAAACCCTAAACCCCAAACCCCCCAAACCCCCCAACCCCCAACCCCCAACCCTAAACCCTAAACCCTAAACCCTAAACCCTAAAACCCAAAACCCAAAACCCAAAACCCCCAACCCCCAACCCCCAAACCTAAACCCTAAACCCTAAACCCTACAAACCCTATAAACCCTAAACCCTAAACTCTAAACCCTAAAAATCCTAAACCATAAACCCTAAAAACCCTAAACCCTAAAAACCTAAACCCTAAAACCCTAAAACCTAAACCCTAAAACCCTAAAACCTAAAACCCCAAACCCTAAACCTAAACCCTAAAAACCCTAAAAACCCCTAAAAAACCCCAAACCCAAAACCCTAAAAACCCTAAACCCTAAAACCCTAACCCCCTAAACCCTAAACCCTAAACCCTAAACCCTAAAACCTTAAAACCCCCAACCCCAAACCCTAAACCCCTAAAACCCTAAAACCCTAAACCCTAAACCCTAAACCCTAAAACCCCTAAAACCCTAAACCCTAAACCCTAAACCCTAAACCCTAACCCCTAACCCCTAACCCCTAAACCCTAAACCCTAAACCCCTAAAACCCGAAAACCCTAAACCCCAAAACCCCTAAAACCCTAAAACCTAAACCCTAAAACCCCTAAAACCCCTAAACCCCTAAAACCCTAAAACCTAAACCCCTAAACCCTAAAAACCCTAAAAACCCTAACCCTAAAAACCCTAAACCCTAAAAACCCTAAACCCTAAACACCCTAAACCCTAAACCCTAAACCCTAAAACCCTAAAAAAACCTAAAAAACCCTTAAAAAACCTAAAAAACCCTAAACCCTTAAACCCTAAACCCTTAAACCCTAAAACCCTAAACCCTAAACACTAAAACCCTAAAAACCTAAAAACCCTAAAAATCCTAAAACACTAAAAACCCTAAACCCCTAAAAACCCTAAACCCTAAACCCCTAAACCCTAAACCCTAAATCCCTAAAACCCCTAAAACCCTAAAACCTAAAACCCTAAAACCCCTAAACCCTAAACCCTAAACCCCTAAACCCCCCAAAACCCCAAAACCCTAAAACCCTAAAACCTAAACCCCTAAAACCTAAACCCTGAACCCTTAAACCCTTAAACCCTATAAACCCTATAAACCCTAAACCCTAAACCCTAAACCCTAAAACCCCAAAACCCTAAAAAACCCTAACCCCCTAACCCCCTAAAACCCTAAACCCCCTAAACCCCAAAACCCCAAAACCCTAAAAAACCCTAACCCCCTAACCCCCTAAAACCCTAAACCCTAAAACCCCAAACCCCAAAAACCCCCAAACCCTAAAAACCCTAAACCCTAAACCCTAAACCCTAAAACCCTTAAAACCCTAAACCCTAAAACCCAAAACCCCAAAACCTAAACCCCTAACCCCTAAACCCTAAAACCCCAAACCCCAACCCCCAACCCCTAAAACCCTAAAGCCCTAAAACCTAAAAAACCCTAAAAACCCTAAACCCCTAACCCCCTAAACCCCTAAACCCTAAAAAACCCTAAACCCTAAAAAACCTAAAAAACCCTAAAAAACCTAAAAAACCCTAAACCCTAAACCCTAAACCCAAAAAAGCCCTAAAAAACCCAAAAAACCCTAAACCCTAAACCCTTAAAACCCTTAAAACCCTTAAACCCCTTAAAACCCTTAAACCCCTTAAAACCTAAACCCTAAAACCCTTAAACCCCTAAACCCCCTAAACCCTAAAACCCTAAAACCCTAAACCCCTAAACCCTAAACCCTAAACCCCTAACCCCTAACCCTAAACCCTAAACCCTAAACCCTAAAACCCTAAACCCTAAAAAGCCCTAAACCCTAAGCCCTAAGCCCTAAACCCAAAACCCAAAACCCAAAACCCAAAACCCAAAACCCCTAAACCCCTAAACCCCTAAAAACCCTAAAACCCTAAAAACCCTAAAAACCTTAACCCTAAACCCCTAAAACCCTAAAACCCTAAAACCCTAAACCCAAAAACCCAAAAACCCAAAACCCCAAAACCCTAAAACCCTAAAACCTTAAACCCTAAACCCTAAACCCTAAAACCTAAAACCTAAAACCTAAAACCCAAACCCTAAACCCCTAAACCCCTAAACCCTAAACCCTAAACCCTAAAACCCTAAACCTAAACTCTAAAACCCTAAAACCCTAAAACCTTAAATCCCTAAAACCCCAAACCCAAAACCCTAAAACCCTGAACCCTAAATCCTAAACCCTAAACCCTAAACCCTAAAACCCTGAACCCTGAACCTTAAAACCCTAAAACCCAAACCCCCTAAAACCTAAAACCCAAACCCCAAAACCCTAAAACCTAAAACCCCAAACCCCAAACCCCAAACCCTTAAACCCCAAACCCCAAACCCCAAACCCCAAACCCTTAAACCCTTAAACCCCAAACCCCAAACCCCAAACCCCAAAACCCAAAACCCAAAACCCAAAACCCCAAAACCCTAAACCCCTAACCCTTAACCCTTAACCCTTAACCCTTAACCCTTAACCCTTAACCCTTAACCCTTAAACCCTTAAACCTTAAACCCCTAAACCCTTAACCCCCTAAACCCTAAAACCCTAAAACCCTAAACCCTAAAACCTTAAAACCCCTAAAACCCTAAACCCTAAACCCTAACCCCTAAAACCCTAAACCCTAAAAACCCTAAAAACCCTAAA
>JACVBY030000119.1:35000-76903 GCA_017589505.3 Metroxylon sagu
AACCTTAAAACCCTAAAACCTAAAACCCTAAAACCCTAAAACCTAACCCCTGAACCCTTAAACCTGAACCCCTAAATCCTGAACCCCTTAAACCCTAAAAACCCTAAACCTTGAATCCCTTAAACCCTAAAAACCCTAAACCCTAAAAACCCTAAACCCTAAAACCCCTAAACCCTAAAAACCCTAAAAAACCTAAACCCTAAACCCTAAACCCTAAAACCCTAAAACCCTAAACCCTAAAACCCTAAAACCCTAAACCCTAAACCCTAAACCCAAAAAAACCTAAAACCCTAAAACCCTAAACCCTAAAACCCCAAACCCCAAACCCCAAAAACCCTAAAACCCCAAAAACCCTAAACCTAAACCCTAAATCCTAAACCCTTAAAACCCTAAATCCTTAAAACCCTTAAAACCCTAAACCCTAAAATCCAAAACCCTAAAACCTAAACCCTTAACCCCTAAACCCTAAAACCCCAAACCCCAAACCCCAACCCCCAACCCCTAAAACCCTAAAACCCTAAAACCTAAAAAACCCTAAACCCCTAACCCCCTAAAACCCTAAACCCTAAAAAACCTAAAAAACCCTAAACCCTAAAAAACCTAAAAAACCCTTAAAACCCTTAAACCCTTAAAACCCTTAAACCCCTTAAAACCTAAACCCTAAAACCCTTAAACCCCTAAACCCCCTAAACCCTAAAACCCTAAAACCCTAAACCCCTAAACCCTAAACCCTAAACCCTAAACCCCTAACCCCTAACCCTAAACCCTAAACCCTAAACCCTAAAACCCTAAAACCCCAAAAACCCCAAAAACCCTAAAACCCTAAACCCCTAAACCGAAAACCCCAAACCCCTAAACCCTAAACCCTAAACCCCTAAAACCCCCTAAAACCTTAAAACCCCCTAAACCCCCTAAAACCCCTAAAAAACCCCTAAAAAAACCCTAAAAACCCCTAAAAACCCTTAAACCCCCAAACCCCCAAACCCCTAAAACCCCAAACCTTAAAACCCTAAAACCCCCAAAACCCAAAACCCCAAAAACCCCAAAAACCCTAAAACCCCCTAAAACCCTAAACCCTAAAACCCTAAAACCCCTAAACCCCTAAAACCCTAAAACCCTAAACCCCTAAAACCCCCAACCCCAACCCCAACCCAACCCCCAAACCCCAAACCCTAAAACCCTAAAACCCTAAACCCCTAAAACCTAAACCCTAAACCCTAAAAAACCCTAAACCCTAAAAACCCCAAACCCTAAAACCCCAAACCCCTAAAACCCCAAAATCCTAAACCCTAAACCCTAAAACCCTAAAAACCTAAACCCCTAAAACCCTAAACCCTAAAACCTAAAACCTAAAACCTAAAACCTAAACCCCTAAACCTTAACCCCCTAAAACCCCTTAAAAAACCCTAAAAACCCCTTAAAAACCTCCTAAACCCCCTTAAAAACCCTGAACCCTCGAACCCTAAAACCCTAAGCCCTTAAAAGCTAAACCCTAAACCCTAAACCCTAAAAACCCCTAAAAGCCCTAAAAACTAAACCCCAAACCCCAAAACCCCAAACCTTCAAATCCTAAAACCCTTAAAACCCTAAACCTCTAAACCCCTAAAAACCTAAAACCCTAAACCCTAAACCCTAAACCCTAAACCCTAAAATCCTAAAACCCTAAACCCCTAAACCCTAACCCCTAAATCCTAAACCCAAAAACCCTAAACCCCTAAACCCCTAAAAACCCCCTAAAAACCCTAAAACCCTAACCCCTAAAACCCTAGACCCTAGACCCTAAAACCCATTAACCCTAAAACCCCTAAAACCATAAACCCTAAACCCTAAACCCTAAACCCCAAACCCCAAACCCCCTAAACCCCGAAAACCCAAAAATCCAAAAACCTGAACCCCTAAACCCTAAACCCTAAAACCCCTAACCCCTAAATCCCTAAAACCCTAAACCCCTAACCCTAAAACACTGAACCTAAAACTCTAAAACCATTAAACCCTAAACCCTAAACCCCAAAAACCCTAAAACCCTAAACCCTAAACCCTAAAACCCTAAAACCCTAAAACCTAAAACCTAAACCCTTAAAACCCTTAAAACCCTAAACCCTTAAAACCTTAAAACCCTTAAAACCTAACCCCTAAAACCCTAAAACCCTAAAATCCTAAAACCCTAAAACCCTAAAACCTAAACCCCTAAACCCCTAAACCCCTAAAAACCCTAACCCCTAAACCCTAAACCCTAAAACCCTAAACCCTAAAAACCCAAAACCCTAAAAACCCAAAACTCAAAAACCCTAAAACCCAAAATCCGAAAACCCCAAAACCCTTAACCCCTTAACCCCTAACCCTAAACCCCTAACCCCCTAGAACCCTAAAACCCTTAAACCCTTAAAACCCTTAAAACCTAAAACCCTAAAAACCCTAAACACTAAACCCCCCTAAAAAAACCCTAAAAAAACCCTAAAAAATCCCTAAAAAAATCCTAAACCCCTAAAAACCCTAAAACCCCTAAAAACCCTAAAAAAACCCTAAACCCTAAAAACCCTAAAAAAACCCTAAACCCTAAAAACCTAAAACCCTAAGCCCTAAAACCCTAAACCCTAAACCCCTAAACCCTAAACCCTAAAACTAAACCCTAAAACCCTTAAAACCCCAAAACCCCTAAACCCTAACCCCTAACCCCCTAAACCCTAAACCCTAAACCCCTAAACCCTTTAAAAACCTAAAACCCTAAACCCCTAAAACCCCTAAAAACCCTTAAACCCCTTAAACCCCTAAAACCCTAAAACCCTAAACCCCAACCTAAACCCCCTAAAACCCTAAACCCTAAAAACACCTAAACGCTAAATTCTAAACCCTAAACCCTAAACCCTTAACCCTTAAACCCTTAAACCTAAACACTAAACCCTAAACCCTAAACCCTAAAACCCTAAAACCCAAAAACCTGTAACCCTTAA
The DNA here is from genome assembly GCA_017589505.3 of Metroxylon sagu. Taxonomy (NCBI): domain Eukaryota; kingdom Viridiplantae; phylum Streptophyta; class Magnoliopsida; order Arecales; family Arecaceae; genus Metroxylon; species Metroxylon sagu. The sequence goes on from JACVBY030000119.1 coordinate 37,952, forward strand.
AACCTAAACCCTAAACCCTAAACCCTAAACCCTAAACCCTAAAACCCTAAAACCCAAAAACGCAAAAACCCCTAACCCCTAACCCCTAACCCCTAAGCCCCTAAAAACCCTTAAAAACACCTAAAAACCCTAAAACCTAAACCCCTAAAACCCTAAACCCCTAAACCCCTAAACCTAAAACCCTAAAACCCTAAACCCCTAAACCTAAAACCCTAAAACCTAAACCCTAAACCCTAAAAACCCAAAAAACCCTAAAAACCCTGAAACCCCAAAAAACCCTAAACCCCTAAACCCCGAAACTTTGAAACCCTAAACCCTAAACCCTAAAATCCTAAACCCTAAAACCCTAAAACCCTAAAACCCCAAAACCCAAAACCCAAAACCCAAAACCCTTAAACCCTTAAATCCTAAAACCCTAAAACCCTAAAAACCTAAAACCCTAAAACCTAAAACCCCAAACCCCTAAAACCCTAAACCCCTAAAACCCTAAACCCTAAGACCCTAAGACCCTAAAACCTAAACCCTAAACCTTAAACCCTAAACCCTAAACCCTAAACCCCTAAACCCCTAACCCCTAAAACCCTAAACCCTAAACCCTAAACCCTAAAAACCCTTAAAACCCTTAAAACCCTAAAAAACCCTAAAACCCTAAAAACCCTAAACCCCTAAACCCTAAAACCCTAAACCCTAAAAACCCTAAAAAACCCTAAAAAACCCTTAACCCTTAACCCTTAACCCTAAAACCCTAAAACCCTAAAACCCTAAACCCCTAAAACCCTAAACCCTAAGCCCTAAGCCCTAAGCCCCTAAAAACCCTAAAAACCCTAAAACCCTAAAACCCTAAAAACCCTAAAAACCCTAAACCCTAAAAACCCTAAACCCTAAAACCCTAAAACCCCTAAACCCTAAAAACCCTAAAAAACCTAAACCCTAAACCCTAAACCCTAAAACCCTAAAACCCTAAACCCTAAACCCTAAACCCTTAAAACCCTAAAAAAACCCTAAACCCTAAACCCAAAAAAACCCAAAACCCTAAAAACCCCTAAACCCAAAAAACTCAAAAAACCAAAAACCCTAAACCCTAAACCCAAAAACCCCCAAACCCTAAAAACCCTAAACCCCCTAAAACCCTAAAAACCCTAAACCCCTAAAACCCCTAAAAACCCTAAACCCCTAAACCCCTAAAACCATAAAAACCCTTAAAACTCGAAACCCCTTAAACCCCTAACCCCTAACCCCTAACCCCTAAAACCCCTAACCCCTAAAACCCTAAAACCCTAAAACCTAAAAAACCCCCTAAAAAACCCTAAACTCCAAACCCCCCAAACCCCCCAACCTCCAACCCCCAACCCTAAACCCTAAACCCTAAACCCTAAAACCCAAAACCCAAAACCCTAAACCCTAAACCCTAAACCCTAAAAACCCTAAACCCTAAAAACCTAAACCCTAAAACCCTAAAACCCTAAAACCTAAAACCCCAAACCCTAAACCTAAACCCTAAAAACCCTAAAAAACCCTAAACAACCCCAAACCCTAAAAACCCTAACCCTAAAAATGTTGTACGAGCATTTCGCTCGCGAAACACTCGCGTAAGCGTACGTAAGTGTTCCGCGAACACTCACGCGAATGTACCACAAGCATGGGTAATGCTCATGAGCGTACAAAAATGCTTCATTTATTAGATTTTTTAGCCATGTTGTGCATGATTTGGGGATAATGGCTATTAGGCCGTTGAGGCCATAATGGGTTGAGCCGTTGGACGTGACTTGGACTAAGCTTATAAATAGGCTCAAAGATCTAGAGTTATAGGCAATCACATCCAAGCTTGAATCCTCTTTTATCCGATCAAGATGCCATACTTCTTGAGATTGTGTTGTAAGAAGAAAGCCTCTGCCTCAGAAGCCCTACCGAGAAAAAGAGCTCCCTCATCCTTTTTCTTTAATATTATTTATTATTTATTATTTTATTATTACTGATTTTATTTTTGGGCATCTGAAGGAGTTATTGGGTTTCACCTCCATGCGATCATGCTCATGGTAGGAGGTTCGGATCAAGCTGGATCATTGTACCTTGGGAACAAATCATCTACAACCTGCACAAAAGGATGAAAACTAGCTCTTAACACAGTGTCTAACACGCCTTGGTCCAGACACAGTTCTTAACTTCTTTGATTTAAATTTTTGCATTTAAATTTTTATATTTTCTAGCAATTTCTAAATAGCTTAAAAATTATTATTTTAGTCCAATAGAGAGGATAATGTATAAAGTCATCAAGGTATTTTTTGGAAAATAAAAATTATTGGATAACTGGGACAACCAGTTAATCTATCAAAATACCATAAATAACCTTATTTTAACGAATGGTCAAGATGACTTTAAAAATAATGGAGTACCATAGAAAACCACTTTAAATAATTTAGACATTCTTATTTGTTAAAATATGATGATTGATAATTGAGTTCTGTAATTTGATTTGACCTGGACATGCAAAGATTCTAAACTCCTTGTCACAGAAGAAACGGTTCATGCTTTAAATGCAAAATTCTATTGGAAAACAGACCTATTTTGGCCTAATCTATGTTTTATATGCTCTAGTTTTAGAATTCATTGTTCTTCTTTGGTCTTGATTTTGTTTAGAATTTATATATTACATGGCTGAAACTTCAAAATAGTAATCAATATCATGGTGTTTGTTTAGACTAGAAATTTATTGACCACTAATTTAAAAATGCCTAGCTAGTTAAATGTTGGCTTTTTGTTATTAGATATTGCTCTCTTTTTCAGGTAGAGGTGATATTCTGTTATGGATGAAATCACTGAGTATGAAATATTTGTGTATCCTCATGATGACAGATAGAGTTGCTAATGGAGAACTTTGTTGTTGTAGTGAATTATTGTTTTAGGTTTTACAAGATTTACCAAAATACTAGGGCTCAAGGACTTTGCAATGTTCTTTAGAAGAGACATTCATCTAGTTAAGTGCCAATCGGCATGTCATGGCACATATCATGCTGGTGCCTTCCCAGCACATGGTGCTAGCATGGTTCCAATACTTTGTGTGATAACTTGCAATGCATGCTGAGCAAGCCAAACGCTGGCATGGAATGGCTTGGCGTCGTATTTGTTGTTATAGAGGTAGGCTAGTACTCCACTCAGACTTAATGCTTTCTTGAACCTGTATGTTATGGATCCTGTATCACCTAGCTATTATGGAAGTTTTCTGTGACCAACTCCTAAGGAGTCTTTTCTTTTCCTGCTACTATTGGATCTTTCACTCATAATTTGGGTCATGGAAACATTAAATAAAATAATTTATGCTGGTCTTCAGGCCCTCATATAATTTGATGAATGTTGTACAGTTCCATTCTACATACCTGTTTTAAGAATGATGTGATAGATATTTGCTGATAATTATTGCTATGATGTTTATGAGAGACTAAGTTGTAGATTCAAGGTATGAATAGAAATATCTCCAATTTTCAATACATTTTCTTTTTCCTTGCTAATGGCTGTGTTTCTATTTTGTCTATTATTTTAAGAATTTCAGCTTCTTTAATTTCTTGGTAATGTCTGATTTAGTAAATGAGAATTGATGAGAACAACTTGAATTATATGGTGGTGACTATGGACTTTATTGACATTTGATTTTATTTATCTTTACATGTAATGCAGACTTATAACTGAAAAATATTGTTAGTTCGGACCATTGCATAATGTATGAAGCTTTGTCTACTGCAGGTCTAGAGAGAGTTACCCTATATTTGGAGAGGCTGTTTCCATGTTTCGAACCTATGACCCCAAGTCAAATAAAGCAAGCTTACTATTATACCAAAGCCTACTGGACCATTGCTTAATGCATTTCCAAGTTAAAGTCTTTGTGAAGATATATTATGGGTTCTGAGGCTTCCATATCCCATTGTTGATCAGAAACTTCATAGTTTGTTATGTTCTCCATATCATTAAACTTTGAAAATTATGCATCTCTTAACATGATTACATTCAAACTACAGGTCATTTGGAAGTGTAATATGCTTTGGATATTCGAAATGACGTGTATCTCCTAGACTGTTTTTCTCACAAAAGATAGATGACATGTCTTACTATCATATGTGGGAAGCTAGATATTATCAACTCATTGCCCATTCATCTTGTAGATCTTTTAATAGAAGGCTGTTTTGTCCAAAAAGGGCAAGCTTCTGTATGTAAAATTTCCATTTATATCAGGTTTGAGTGCCAATGGGAAAAGGATTATTTCATTGGTTGACATTAGATAAATCAGTCTTTGAAAATTATGCAATGCACTGTTTGAAAACCTTCATTCTTCTCCAATTGAGCACTGCAAATTCTCCTGTCGAGAGTTTAATTGGTGAACCTCTTCTTTCTGTAATATCTCATGCCATTTTCCGTTCAAATTATAGCTAATTAATGCTATGATTCAAAGAACAGTTAGCAAATTTAAAGATAATTCCGCATGCAATGATGATGCAAACAGTTCAGAACAAAGGCAAACAAGTCTTTGGAGGATGCGCTGAAACAATTGGCAGCTGAACAAACCTCTCAATTGTTTCTGTATGAGTCCTTTGATGGCTAACACCACTTTGTCAATGCAATTGCCTAACAATGTTTTGGGAGGATAAAGTGCCAGTATTAGCACGCCAAATGAAATGGTAAATAATGTATAAATAAGCTTGCAAGAGTGCTTTAAGAGGAATTGAATTTATAATACTGAAGAAATATATATCGTGATAATTATAATGTTGGCATTGCATGAAGTGAAGCATAAGCTATCTGTTTCTATTGGTTTACAGATTCAATGGGTGATTGTCAGTAAATTTGGTGAATTATTCATCATTATACTTTTCTTATTCAGCAACATTATATTCTAATCCAACACCTATTTTGGATGTTGGATATTTTAAAATGTATCGCTGAATCAAAAGTAATGATTTGATTGTAGAAAGAAATCTCCATCCTATTGCAATTGTTAGTGTGTTTATATATGCCAGATGATTCTTGAAACTGATATCTTGATTCTCGGACATATTTATATATCATTCCTCTATCATCTTGATGTTAAAAACTGTCCTTATTTGCATTAATAGTGGAGAAATAGTACATCTGAAACAAATGATTCTTTGGTTCAGTGATATACTAAGGTTGCAAAGAGAGATTGTCATACCATTGCAGCATGTAGCAATAATTTCCATTATATAGCACAGCAGTTAATGAATGTAATTTGGAACCATTTTTGCTTGCCTAATCCTTTGATCTATTTTTCATATCAAGATGTTTTGGTTTGGCTTGTTCAGATGGACCTGATGGTTTATAACTTATAATGAAGGGCCAGTAAGATGCCTTGATCACTTTGACATTATTAAAAGCAGTTTTATTTCGTATAGGTAATTGACCAAAGGACACAAATATCGAACAAAATTATTTGAAAAATCATTTTTATGTCTCTTCCATCTCATCCTTCTTGGTTAATTATCTTGCAAATTGGAGGTTTGCTAATAAATTGAATTAGATATTTGGCTTCTATTTTAGAAGACCGAATTTCTAAGATAAATCAATAATTTGCATTCAGATAATATTTAGTATGTAAACTTAAAAGACCTTACCCAACAAAACTAGTTAAAAAGATAATTTTTTGGGTCCAAGTTGACTTTGTGAGACGTCGCAGGTTGCCCACCATTCCACTATCTTTTTCCCACGTGAAAATAGGAACATATTATCATGGATTTATGCTTTGTTTGCCCAAAATAGGAACATATTTCATCCCATGGACAAATATCAATGGCATATTAACAAGTTAAAATTAAACCAACAAAAAACTACAAAACCCTTGTAGCCTCTTCTCATTTCTTGATGAAAATAGGAACATATTATCATGGATTTCATGGTTTGTTTGCCCAAAATACCTACAGGTAACATTTTGTGTGGGTAATTATGGATAGGTTTTCGAAGTTGGTGCCCTTCTTGCCCTTTAAAGTTGGTATGTCCTTGAAGAAAATGGCAAATTTATGCATAAAGAAAATTGTAAGGCTACATGAGGTTGCAGTATCTATAATATCTAATAGAGATTCTAAGTTAGTACCTTAGTTTTGGAGAAATCTAACAAAGCTATGAAGACCAAGCATAATTTTAGTACCTCTTTCCACCCACAAACTAATGGATAGATCAAAATAACTATTTAGCTTTTGAAAGATATGATAAGAGCTTACGTTCTACATTTGAGTAGTGTATAAGATGATCATTTACCTTTGATAAAGTTTGCTCATTATAATAGTTATTAAGCAACATTCAGATGACTTTGTTTGAGGAATTATACCATAGGAAATGCAGGTCTCTCATTAGTTGAATGATGTAAGAGAAAAAAAAAAGACTAGGATTTGAAATAATACTATAGCCTATAAAAATGTTATGGTTGACCAGAGAATGGCTATACATGGCTCAAAATAGGCAAAAAAAGCTAAGCAGACAATAAAAGAAGAGCAATAGAATTTTAGGTTAAAGATCTTATTTTTCTCTAAAAGTCTCTCCTATAAAGGATGCATGAAGTTTGGAATTCATGAGAAGCTGAGTTCTCCATATGTAGATCCATTAGAGATTTTCAATAGTGAAAAAGGTAGCTTATTTATTAGCCTTTCCTCTTTCACTTATTGGTATCTATGATTTTTTGTATCTGTTAATGTCAAGGAGGTTCGCTTCATATCCTAGTCATGTAGTGGATTTTGAGCCTCTATAGCTTTTTAAGGATTTGGCTTACAAGGAACGTTTATTGAGTTATTGACTAGAAGGACCAAGTATTAAGGGACTACATCATCCCATATGTCGAAGTTTAATAGAGCAATCATATAGAAAGGGAAGCTATTTAGGAGTTGGAAGAGAAAAAAGTAATGAAGTACTCTCAGTTTTTTCAAAATACATGTGTACGGTTTACTTTTGTTAAAATGGTTGCCTTATAATTAGGTAGTAAGAATAAATTGGATTTGTAATTAAAGTTGTATAGATAAATGCATGATATACATGACCTTGTTTATTGCTTTGTGTTAAGTATGAAGTGCTTTAAACTTATTCAAATAAATTCTGAACAAAATTCCTTTTAGGAGGATAAGGATATAATGAATCAGCCTAGGCTCCTACTTGACTAAGTCAAATTGGTCTAAATACTCGCCCCACCCCTTTGATGAAGCGGGTTGGCCAATATACAATGAGGGGTTCTCCTAATCCCTGAGTTTTGTGCCATGAATGCCTTAGCCCATTGCCACCATTCTCCCCCTCTTTCTTGATTTGGACCACCAGCTACCCTAGCTGGCCATTGATGTCATCGGCATACCTTGCAGGGACATCCTTCAGGCTCACCGAACCTTGGATTAGGCAACGCCGAAGTTGATTGATCAATATAATGATGCTATACGTAAGGCCTTTATCATTGACCTCTAACTACCTCTTGTCCTGTTAATCAATTATCGTTCAGCCATGGCTAAGCAAGAATCAAGGACTGGTCAACCACTAGGAGGCCGGTGTCCCTCCCTAATCCCCTTTCCCTCATATCACTATGGCTCATTGGTGTTTGCGACATAAAGAAAGATCTTTGTTTCTTATCAGGATGGCAATGGGTCGGGTGTTATACTTTTTTTTCATCATTCGAGTCCATATCCAGTTTTAAAGCCCAAAAACAATAACTAGTTTTAAAACTGATTTTTTTTTTTTAAAAAAAGGTTAAATTCAAACCCATAACCAAAATGGTTTGTTAAAGCTATAATCAAACTGTATCCAAACCGGTTTTGAAAACCAAGTTAGGTTAAAATCGGTTATCCTACTCGAACCCAACCTAAAATTAAAATAAATTTATTTTTTATCACAAAAATAAAAAAAAAATCCTTATATCAATTCAACACAAATAAAGTTAAAATAAATTAATAAGATATATCTACAATTTTTTTAAAAAAAACTAAGATATAACATAAACTATAACCATTAAAAATACAATAATTTTTACAACCTTTGGAAAACCAGGTTTTTCATATACCTAATTTCTAAACTCGAACCCAACTCAATTTAAGCTAAGTTTTAAAATCTCAAACATAAAACTGACCTAAATCCGATTTTTTACTATTCAAACCCATTTTTTGGTTTCAAATACCGGAAAAAATCCTATCTTTTGCCATCCCTATTTTTTATCCTATGGTAGGGCCCTCCTTAGTTGTTTCACTGCTCCATCCGAACCCTTCATGGCCTGTTTAAGGTGATTTTAGTCATCATATCAAAACATCAGTAAGCTGCAGTGATAAAGGGCACATCGCCTGCAGAATAGGTTAATCTAGATTAAAATCCAAAAGTTTTCATATTTGGCCTACAATAAAAAGGACAAGTAGGGCCTATAGTTAAGACTCTTAATATATTATCTTTGAAGAAACTTTCAAATGGGTTGACTTAGGAAGCAACTCAAACTTCTCATATTTGGAATTGTACAAAAAAGGTAAGTAGGGGCTGCTAAGACTTCGAGTGAATCATTTTGAAGAAACTATCAAATGGTTTAACTCGAACACCGATCCAAAACTTTTTATATTTGAACTCCGATAAAAAGGCAGGTGAGGACCTATAGTTGGGAAGCTAGATGCATTGTTTTTAAGAAAACTACTAAATAAGTTGACTCAGGCACCAACTTAAAATTTTTTATATTTAAACTACGACAAATCGAGCAAGTAAATCTTATATTTTGAACACCAGATGCATCATTTTTGTACAAATTATGAAATGGATTGATTTGAGCACCAACTTAAAAATTTTTATACTTGGGTTATAACAAAAGTATCAATTAGGTCCTGTGATATGAACGTCGAGTTTGAATCTGTACCTTAATTTAGCCATTTATGGATTCCAGTTGTATATTATGGTAAGATTAGGATATGAATTAGACTAGTTGGTTAATCCATGACACCCCTAATATCAATGAGGACCCATTTGACAAAAATTAGGACAAACTAACCAACTGGGTTCAATTGAGAGCCAAATGTAGAATTTCAAATCAATGACCTAGTTTGATTGGGTCAAAGTCTTAATGATTGGGCCAAATCTAATACTTTTGGCTTGATCGGTAGGCCTAGTTAACACCAATTGAGTTAATCTCAAGTTTAGGCTTCACAAATAAACCCAATTACCGACAATTGAGTTGAATTTAAGGTTCAAACTCAGTTAGCAAGTCTAATTACCAATGATTGAGCCAAGTACAATAATTTAGCTCGGTCACATAGCTTGATTCCAAATCTTCTTCTAATAGTTCAAGCGTCCAGCTCGATCCTCTTAAACCAGAACCAATTACCGAATAAGTCAAATTTGATTTGAATGGGTTTGAACCACATCTATATTAAGATCTTAAATACTCAATTCAGGCCATGAAATGGGATCAAAAGAAAATAAAGAGATGGCTATGACATCAAATTTAGATGGTTGTATTGGTTTAGGGTGTTTGATTAAGGTTTTGATCCAAAATGATGTGGATTTGAATTCGCTCTCAATAAAGTATTTAATCAGCAGTCTATATAAGGTAGAAAAACTGGTAGATTCTCATGCCTTCCTTACCTCAATCCCTCCAAAATTCCACAATATGCCACGTGGTAGTGTTGCAATAGCCCTGGGACCACTTCACTGCTCTAGAAAATGCCATGTGGTGCAAGAAATTGCATGATCTCCTCGCACTCTTTCCTCTTTTAATTCCTCTTCCAAAGATTCTGGCTAGCTAAGATCCACTTAATTTTAGAACTTAGAAGGAAAGCTAGCACGTTATTTAAAGAAGGAAGGCCTTCCATCTCACGCCTTGGAGATCCAATTAGCACCTCAAATTCAAATTTGATTGACTCACCTAAAGAAATTAAGAAATCCAAATTTGAATAAGATCCAATCATTGCCTCAAATTCAAATTTCATTGGCTTATTTAAAAAGGAAGGCACATCATACCACCAAGGACCTTCCTCATATAAGTCATCGCCTATATGTTAATTCAAAGATATTGATGCTCCAGATAGCGCCATGTGGTACCTTATAAAGTTTCTCTATAGATCCTTAGCCGATCTAATGAGACTTAATTCAAATTTGAATACATCCTTCCCAAATTGATGTCAACTATTAAGAAAGTACCACGTGGCTCATGAGGAAGAGATAACGCATGCCCTACAGGTTCACCCATATTTGATATATTTGATGAGATAGATCATTTGAATTTGAATTTGAATTTTAAATTCATTTTAAAAGGGAAAGCCATCATTAGAATAGAATCCACGCCTCACAATTTTTTCAAATAGAAATTACATTTCAATTTAAATCCCACGAATTATGCCTTGCTTTCTAGAGCCCAGGAAGTTTGATACAGCCCAAACTCATATTTGAATTTTGAATTCAAATTTAATTTTGAAACCGGGCTTCATTGAAAGAAAGCCGAGATAGTTATGCCCACTAGGAGAGAGTTTCTTATAATGATGCCTATGATCTCATATCTCTTCATTTTAGGAAATCTGATATTATTCAAATTCAAATTTGAAATTTGAATTGGGGTTTCTTAGAAGGAAAGGCGAGATAATTATGCGAACGAGAGAGGTTTTAGCATACATGTGGCTCTAAAGGGTCTATTTAAATCCTATTCAAGGGACCCCAAAGGGGCACGATGACAATAGCTAAAAATATCTTGAAACCTTGCTACTGTCCACCTAAGCCATTCTCCTTGAAAACTATGCATCCTATTCCCTGACCCTAAATCTCTCTGATAAGCTTTCCTCATCCTTTTAGAATTTGACCTAAAAATAAAATAAACAAAAACATGCTTTCCCCTTTCAAGCTTCCATAGGATCAACAACATGACTATCACAATGTCGTTAATCCTATAATTCAGCCCAAGTCTCCATCCAAATTCTTTATATCCAATCCTCTTATATCAAAAATAAAGTTCCTTTACCGAGGCCCCAGAAACTTCAATGTTACTAAAATTTGTATAATTTATGATATCATAAAAAGCATATCATATGATTTTCAATAAAATATTCAACAAACATAATTTTTCTTGTTTAATCCAATATATATAAATGCAATAAGACTATAGGTGAATGGACGAAATCAGACATGTAATTTACCAAATATGGTTTAGTTAACACTAGTCTTAAATCTAAATGATTTACAATTTAATTAACAGTAATGAAATCATGTATCAAATAATATAACTGTTGGGATTTCTGATGCAATTAAAATAGAAATCATGATAAACACCATGATGCCTTTTTTTCTTAAAGTAAATTTAATAAAATACTATCAGTATGGAGTGTTACTTATCTCATAGACAGTAACATCGAATTAAATTAATCTTTTTTTTGAGATATTTTGCGACTTAAAAATCCAAAATCATGATAATATCTTCAAATAATTTTGAAATTTTCTAAGATTCTTATTCCAAAATAATGACCGTTTAACATTGGAAAAATACTAGTCTAAGGGTTAGCCTATTGATCTATTTTATTTCCTTGCTGAGAGGTAATACTATAAGGCCTCTCAACTTGGGATAACAAGAGAGAAAAAATAGTAGAGAGAGAGAGAGAGAGAGAGAGAGCGGAGGAGGGACATGATTCCCTCCTTTTCCTCCTCGATAGAGAGTAAGAGGAAGAGTGAGAGAGAGAGAGAGAGAGTGTGTGTGGGAAAGTGGGCGAGTAAGAGGGAGCGAGAGAGGAAGGAGAGCGTGGGTGAAACTATGAAAGGGAGAAGGAGAGACACACGTTTCAGTCCACGAAATGGAAGCATGGCCTCTGTATTCGATGGCAAAGGGCACCGCCTTATTGAGGTGATTCTTAGATGGGCTGGGCTCGTAGGCCTAGGCTATCGTAGAGCAACTATAGATTTACTTCATATCTATGACTTCTCCTTGCATGACTTTAAGGGCTTCAAACCTCCCAGATGAGCCAACCGAGAAGAGCAATATATGAATGAATCTGTTTAAATGCAGAATTGGTGTTTTGATTGAGACTTATTCCATCTTGCTCATCTGGATCCTTAGCGTGGTCAATTTGAACTGAGCTCACACAGGCTTGTATTGAGGACTAATAAAATTAGGAGCATATTCAGTATTTTGTTTAGCATCAAAAGATGGTTAATTTTGGAGTTTCCTACCACTATGTTCGGAAATTGCACTAGGCCAACCTACGACCAGTCTTGGCTTAAAAAGATGTTCCTTTTTCCTAAGTAATATATTAATAATTTGATGTTAACAAAATTTGAAGGTTTTTACTATCATGCTTTTGGATGTAAGTGAACTAATGCCATAATTTTTGAAAAAGCTATGGCCCAAGAACAATGAATGAAGGCCTGGGAAGCTAAATGGGCATTGGATGAATCGAACTGAAGCTTGGTTTTCAAAAATAATATTATAAAAGCATTAATTAAACCCGAGTTTGAACCATTGACATCTTTCAAGGATAAACTATAAAGGCACAAAAGAAGCACTCGATTCTGAGAATAAGATATCCCCTCCAATGAGGACATTGCGTAAAGGACCCCGTGATAGGGGCTTACACCATAAAGGCAAGGGTATATGTGGACCCAAACATTATGTCCATTCTCGCCAAATTAATGTAATGAACTTGTACCATTCAATCGGCTTATCCGTATTCTCTTCGTTACCACTCTATACTCTTATCCACTCTACAAATGCTCAAAATAGTGAGAAGATAATTTGGTATTTATGTTAAGATTTAAACTATCATAGAGTTCAATGCATGTTAAATATTACTTATTATCTACATTTATTTCTTGCGTTTATTAATTCAATCAAACACTAAAAAGATCATTCGTTAACAATACACGAGATATCCTTTCCAAAATCTATTCCTAACTAAACATCCCCAAAATTAGTCCAATCTAATCCGCCACAAGTTATCAATCCTATTTCCACACCTCCCAACCACTATCATAAATGAAACACCAATACCTGAAAATTCTAAAATAACAACAGGAACCCACAAAAATAATAATGATTGGTTCTTAAGAGTCAACTTCATGTAGGAAATATATTTTCTTATAAAAGGGTTGGAATGTTAACCAGCCCAATATAGTTGTTTAGTGAAATTTATTAATCACCTTCTATTATCCTATTCCTTTGCCAAATAAATTTAAAGGAAGCAAAATGAGAATATTAAACCAAGATTTGTAGCATCCTTTCTCTCCCCATGGACTGTTTGGAGAAGGAAAAGAATAAGGTGGTTAAAAAAACTCTAGATTAGCATGGGCTCAGCCCGATACTAGCAATTTGTTGGAGTATATGATAGGGGAGGCAGAATATAATCTTTTCACAAAGGAAAAGATCTACTAATGCTATTATTATCTTGGGTGTTCATGTCTTTGAAGATTGGGTCACTATAGGAAATTTTAAAAATTTTTCCTCTGTTTGGAACTTGGCTTATCTTTTGATTCCAATACTTTAACATTAACCTGTGCATATGTTTTTTTTTTTTGGCTAAATCTGTGCATATGTTTTTCTCTCTTCTTTCCTATGACTTTGACAATTCATGTCTCTATATTTATTTTCCCTTAATAAAAATTGGATGAGTTAACACCTTCTTTTCTTATTTTTTCATTAAAAAGAAAATGTTTTTGTAAATCTATATTATTGAAGAGATTTATATTATAAAAGGAGCCATCGAAGAATGTGTCATGGGTTTGGAAAAGAAGAGCAAAGTTATATGAAAGGGGAATGTATTTTAGATCTAGTGCAAGCAATGAAGCGTTGGTATGAAACCTGTAGGAAAGAAGTGATAAAAAACAATAGTTTTTAGTGGATGATGGAAATCAGATCCAACAACACATATAGAGGATCCAATCAGATCTAATAAGAAATCTATTTAATATATATATATATATATATATATATATATATATATATATATATAGTAATAGAAGAAAAGGTCTTTATAGAAGGATGTTAAGAAAAGTAAAGCAAAAACAAAAACAAAAATGAGAGAGAGAATATTGTCAGTCTTACGCAAAACTGTAGTCAAAACAGGTCTTTTGAAAGATTTAAATCCTAAAAGTTCATATAAAGGTTATAAAATAATAAAATAAAATAGCTTTAAAATCCAACAATCCATATAAAATGATATTTAAGTTATTGTGAATTAATTTTAATTTCGATATACCATTTTTTGCATGAGTTGCATGAAGAGTAATATTGGAACAATTTGTAATTTGAATTATCTAGAGTAATGTTTAATGTAGCACTTGTTTGGAGTCAAATATCTAAGCATGATTCAGGAGTCTAACAACTATTTCTTGACAATGATAACTAAACCCAAATATGGGACAATAATGTGGGATAGCTTTTGTGGACATGTTTGTCGGTTGCCATCCCAATAAAAGCTCTAAACTATTTAAAAAGAGTTTAGAAGTACTACTCTATCCATCATCGTCATGGATCATGTCCCTGAGGCTATCTATGACTCCAATATACAAGGCATCTACAATAATTTTCAGACTTCCTCCTACAATATTGATGAATCTTTAGTTTATTTCTCTCACTGTCAATTCTTGAGATGAGGACATAAAACTAGATATTTTAAGGTACTAGCATAACACACACGCTAGGCACATGGAAACCGCATTATCGAATCTGGTGGTGGTTGTGAAGGATGGCAAGGTGAGATACACTAAGGCCAATGATGGTCTTAAGCTTGAATGTCTTCCTTAAGATCCTTCTCAATCGATAGTCCAGCTTCTTTCCCATCCATTCCTTCTCTTTTCTCTCTTGTAATAGCCCGCCATTGGTTCCAGAGGCTCTACTAGGATTCATTAGATTTAGACCATTTTTGGGTAGTAGGATATGTGGTAGCGGCATCAACCATAATGATTCATCTATTGAATCACCAAAAATAAAAAAAAGAAAAAACAAAAGTTCAAATGCTTACACTAAAGCACCGTAAATTACATGGAAACTCTTCAACCATATTGAGGTTGTAGCATCAGCCATAACGATTCACCTGTTGAATCACCAAAAATAGAAGTCTAAATGTTTTGCATTGAAGCATTGTGAATTACTAGAAACTCTTCAATCATGTTGAACTACGAATACATACCCTCATAATAATAATGTCTTAGGCTCACGTATACCTAGCAAAACTAAAACACATCTTTAGGACTTTTCATCCCACTCCTTAGGCTCTCACTCATGATGCTTGATGATGATGATACCTAAGGCTAAGGCTCTGTTTGCTTATATAGAAAAAAGATTAAGCATGTCTTATAAAGATTAGAATTTATATCCTGCAAGGAATAAAAACTAATCCTTACTACTAAAAGGAAAGATTGTTGGGATTAAAGCTAATCCTTATTACTAAAGGATAAAGTTTGTTAAAATAAAAAATTAATCCCTAATTTTTAGGAAGTTTGTAATGACTTTCAATGGTACTAATTATTTTCTATTTTGTTTACATTTTTTAATTTAGTTAATAGATTCTTCCCCAATAATCTAACGTCAGCCCATAATCTTCATCCATCAAAGCGCTTTTCTGGGGAAATTGGAGAACTTGCCTTACCCCAAAATTGTGTTGGGACACTATTGCTCACATTGTTACTTCTCTTTTCAAATCTTGGATTGGAGGTTATTCTTTTCCTTCCTTTCTTCCTCTCTTGATACTTGAGACCTCCTCGTTCTCTCCATCTTCTCTATTTACTTTTTATCTTTTCTTTTCTCTCTTATTGTCCTTTCTCTCCTCCTTAATGAGGCTTATACTCTTCTCATTTTTGAATGAAAACAAAAAAAAGAAAAGGAAAGATAAAAGACATATATATCAAATACTAACATATCTTGTTATCTAGTGATAGGGCTAAAGTGAAAGGGATTAAATTTCTCAAAAACTAATATAATACATTCCTATCTCATATTTTCTCAATAATTGGTGATAAAAGATATAACTAGTTCGATATTCTTCTCTCAATCTATCATAAGACACTAGTTATTAGTTTATGATATATAAATTTTAAATGTATGTGCAACAATTTATCTTTTATACATTTTTGTGAATGCATACTCTTAGAATGATGCAAGGATGTGGCAACTTTTAGAGAGAGAGAGAGATAGATAGGATAATTATCCTATCAAAGTATAGATCATGCTTTGAAACTTAAGATTTCAGCCTAAAATGGAAAGATTTATTTCTAAAGCACTTTATTTTTCAAAATGAATTTGCATAAAAATCCATTTAATTATTAATCTTGCAATAAAATATTGTATTTCTTTTTTCAAAATATACCAATTTAAGGGTCATGGATAATTTTGAACTTGGGTATGGTAATGAGATTGGTGGAATATAAATTTAAAATACCTTACACACATTCATTCAACACTCAGGATATATATTTTTTGAATATCCAATACAAATTTTTTTAGACTGTCATTTATCTCGCACCTAAATCTAGAAACAAAGTTCAAAGAGGTCCTTAAACTTAAATATGTATTATTCTATTAAAAAATATAGACCTTTTCTTGCATAATCAATAATTAAGTGGACTATATGTAAAATCCACATTTCACACAAGAAAATTAGATCTAGTTTTGGAGGGTTTGATGGTTTCAACTTTCACCAACCACTGTGAGATTTCAATAACTTTTTTGGATGAATAGTCTTCAGATATTTAACTTAAATAACTAATAGGTTATATAAATGATGTGTGTGCATACATGTCTATATATATATGTACATATAAATACATAATAAATAGACACCCCCTTCCATCCTCCCCCTCTTTCACATGCTTTTGTACATTTCTATATATGTGCATACATATATGTGTGTGTGTGTGTGGATATGCATGTGTAGATTTATATGGTCTCCTAGTAATGTATTGCAACTTGCTTTCCAATCTCACTCTTTGGAATTTATAACCTTAATTAAATAAATCCTTAGCTTATGTATTGTGTGCTCTCCCTTTTGTGGTTTGGGTGATGTGTACTCTTCCATTTTTGGTTTGGGTCATGTAATGTCTTTAATTATGTCCATTATAATTATTGTGTCTTACCCTTCCCTACCCCCCCTCCCCCCAACCCAAAAAAAAAAAAGCACATGCACATTTTACTTGTTATCTCATGCACATTCCTCACTATTCTTTTTATTTTTGTGTGAGAGATGAGTGGGGACCTATGTTGTCAATGATATAAGTTTGAATACTTGATGGACCATTGGGGATCTAGAACCTCTTATTGCTAAGAGGAATGATGTAGCTATGGCAAGCCTTAATGCACAATATCCTTGTACTTTAGTGCCACATAAATTGCTACCTTAACTACTATCCATGGATTGCTAGGTGTCCTAGTTAATATTATCCAATATTTATTCGCTTAATTGCAACAAGATCAGCAATCATATAATAGATAACTACCAATGCTCATTTACATCTCCATTATAAAATTTCAGTGTACAATATATTTTTCAAATGTTCTAAATTTGTCTAGCCACTATTGGAAAGCTCTTAGGGTCTGTTTGGATCTTTGAAGGGAAGGGAAGGGAAGAGTAAAAGGAAGAGAAGGGATGAAAGGGGAAGGAAGAAGAAGGGGAAGGGAAGGGAAGAGTAAAAGGAAGAGAAGGGATGAAAGGGGAAGGGAGAAGAAGGGAGGGTTGTTTCTCTCTCCTTGTTTAGGAAGGCTGGAAAGGGAAAGAAGGCTAATATATATTCGTTGTGTTTGGATAGAAGGGAAGAAAAAAAGGAGGAGAAAAGTTATGTTCATAAATTAACAAATATATCTTTTATTATTGAAAAAAAGAAAAAATTTTAGGTTTTTAGGAGTGGAAGATACTTTTGGAATAGTAAGACATAAATTACTAAAATATTTCTCTTTCCAAGTTAAAAAAATGGACCCTTGGGGAAGAGAGGAATGAGTTACTCTCTTTCGTTCTCCTCTCTCATCCTTTCACTTCTCTCCTCCGATTCCCTTCCTCTACAATCAAACCCTTAGCCTTATAATATCTCTTGATCCGTTGAATCAAGACATAATAGCCGATAATTAATATTTTCTGCCTATTAAGTAGAAATAATAAATATTTGCTATAGCAGTTCGAATAATAATGACATACATTCCATTTGTCCATCAGAACATGTAGATTTTTCCATCTGACAACTAATCCAAGCAATTCTTGTCATTTTGGTTGGGAAAAAACATAAATATTCGCACTGATGCAGTTGTATCTCTTTCTACAGACATGTTGATAAGAATAAGTTTGCATTAATATAAACGAATTTTTATTTGTAATTAGTAATAACTAATATTAATGTTTCTTTACCAAAAGAAATAGTTAAAACTAATGTTTCTTTACCAAGAAATTAGTTAAGATGCATGCTTTCCTTATGATTCAAGCTATGACCAGGCGTCAAAGAATCGCGGACCAGTTTTTTATGGTAATATTAGTTGTAGTTTCTTGATTTTTGGATCTAAATAAAGGGACCGGCCAGCCCATTGGAGAATTTTAAAAGGAAACCAACTACTAGATCCTTAAAGGAAAACCCTTTTAGGGTTTACAGCTCGTCGCAAAGAGGACAATCTATAATGTCGTCTCTCTCGCTCCCCTCAGTTTAACATAAAAGAAAAGACTTGGGAGAGCGAAGAGATGGACGCAACGAAGAAGAGGACTGACATACCCTAACCAAGATAACAACCATAACTGAGGTCACTCTACAATTATTCTCGCTAAAAAGCAAAAGACTCGAGGTGAAAACAAACATTAACGGTAGA
Source organism: Metroxylon sagu (assembly GCA_017589505.3). Lineage (NCBI taxonomy): Eukaryota > Viridiplantae > Streptophyta > Magnoliopsida > Arecales > Arecaceae > Metroxylon > Metroxylon sagu. The sequence goes on from JACVBY030000119.1 coordinate 56,706, forward strand.
AATCCATCCTCAGTTCAAAGGGAAGTAGAAGGGGTCAAGCCATGGGTTGGCATGGTCAACGTAGGGTGGCACCATCTCCTCTCCACCACCAAAGATCAAGTTGTCGTTAGGATTCATCACGTCCATGAACCAATTCTGCCGCTGGAGCGCCTCCATCGCCACCTCCATCGGTGTCTTCTCATTCATCACCGGCACCGGTCCCGGTCCCTGTACCTGTCCCGGTCCCACTCCCACTCCCACTCCCTGTCCCGGTCCCACTCCCACTCCGGCTCCGGCTCCGGCTCCGGCTCCGGCTCCGGCTCCGGCTTCCACTCCCATTCCCATTCCCATTCCCATTCCTATTCCCATTCCCATTCCCATTCCCATTCCCATTCCCTTCATCGCCACCCCCGGCACTTGGCTGGACGCTCCGACCATTCGCGAGGCCATCTGCGCCCTCACCAGCTCCATCCTCTCCTGCACCGCCTTCACCTTCATCTCCACCATCCACGAGAGGCTCGTCGCATCTTCGATGCCGATATCGTGCAGGCTCCTCCCGGCCAGCCCTTCGAACATCAGCAGCGTCGTCTCGTGCTCGCGATTCTCGCGCTCCTGCTTGCGCAGCTGCTCCTGTAGCTTCGCGACGCGCTGGCGGAGGAACCCCTCCTGGTTCATCATCTTCTTGCACTGCTCCATCTCCGGCATGCTCTTGAAGCGCGCGAGGACCCTCGTTGCATCGGGGACCGACGGCCACACCTCCGGCTGGGCCTCCTGAGGACCGTACACGATCACACAGACCTTGACGTCGCAAAGCGTCGCGAGCTCGCTCACCTTCTTCATCAAGCCCTTCCTCCTTTTCTTAAACGTGGCCCTTCTAGTGGCGTCGTTGGGAATCCAGGCTAGGTTCACCTTCTTCCTAGCCATGGCGTGGAGGTTGTGGGGTAGGAACGGGGTAGGGTTTGCATGGTATTTATAAAAGAAAAAGGAGGATATGAATAGTGATAGCAGGGATTCGGTGCAATTTAGATTTAATTGTAAAATTAATGGATTCATTAAGGTAACAAATCAGAGGGAGGATTTGGTGGTATTATTATCATAAAGGTAGGCTTTAACCGTGGGATCACAGGACAGCCCATGATCCACCAATAATCCTTTAAATGATATAATTAAGAAGGTTTTAGTCTCGATTAGATCTGCATCTTACAGCAAATATTCAACTCATAATCTTTTAAATGATATAATTAAGTGGGTTTAAGACTTGATTAGATGTGTATCTTGCCTTTAATTGAGACATCATTCAGAATCCTGTGCCCGAAATCCCGTTATTGTGCCCGAGGATCCCGTTATTGATTGAACCCGTTTTGGCGTATGCTTTAATATTTGGCGGGAAAGACGGTAAAATTTCGCGGAGGTACTCTTAGCACGACTGTCAAAGCTTTTGGGTATACGTTGTCCTCGTCTTTTGAGGGGTCTAAATTCTTAATGCATGGCAAGAAGCGCATGGTCGATAGCTTGGACGATAATTTTTCGGAATTCTTCCATTCCAATTTGATCTCATTTGCCTTATATTTGTTTCCGCTCCTAGATGGTAAATTTTGCTAAAATTAAATTACCAATTAAAATTAACTGTAGAAATTATTGGGAATCGGATATTAACCACACGGAAAATGCGAATGAATAAGCTATCACAGCTTTTGCTTTCTTTTCACTATTAGGAAATTATAAAATAACTGGGAGTCATATCTTCCGAGAACGAGTTGCTGTACCAAAGCATATTTGAGAATGCTTTTGGAAGAGCCAAATACAATTTTCCTAACCTAAAGAGGACTCTTGAGAGATATAATAGATGTTTGGAAAAGTTTTTGCAACAGATTTCTACCAACCATGAACTAAGAAAGCGATAGCTTCGATCGGAACTTGAAGATCACCAGCCCGATTATGGCTACATTTAATATTATGACATAATAATATTATAATACTAGGTCATAATATAATGCAATATAATAATTTAATATTATTATATTATGTTATAATTTTATAATATTACTATAATAATATATTATAATATGGTAATATTATATTATTAGTATAATAATTATTATACTTTCTAATAATAGATTATAACATAATTTTTAAATAATAATAATACTATGTTATTATATTATTATAATTATTATATTATAATAATCATAGTATGATAACATAATATTATAGTATAATATTGTTCTACATTCTTATATTATATTATAACATTATATTTTAATATTATAATAATATAGAATTATTATATTATAATATTATTATAATAATTTATAAATTAAGAGTAATTTTAAAAAAAGTTTTTGAATATATAAATAGTTAGATAGTTGAAACTACTATGCAATATCTTTTATCATCTCTTATTTTAAAAGTACTTTTTTAATTTAGTTATTAAATAAATGTTAAAGTCTCATAGTATTTTAGAAATATAGTTACCAAATAACAAATAGTTTTTTTCAAAAGCTTTATTTCTAAAAATTATACTATCAAAAACTCTATGATCGATAAGTTACTAAATAGAATGTGGTTGAGAATTGTTATGTTTAATTTGTACCTACAAATAAAGAAAAGTCTCATGCAACACTGCACCCTCAAATGCATGATACCAATTGATTATATGTTTAACAATTGTCTGGTTGCATAGATAATTTGTTGCATTCTAATTTTCTTTGAGAAGCTTGGAAACTTTTTTTCCCCATGGTGGGTTTGGGGGGGGGGGGGGGGGTAAAAGAGAAGGAAGGAGAGAGATCAGATTATGTATGCTAGCTTCAAGATCCAAACAATTGGAGGATAGACAAGTCATTTATGAAAACTTTTACCATCAATTTGGAGAATGGTTTTAATTACATATGGAGTATAGCCGAGCAAAGGTAACATCATAATTTTATAAGGAGAATTCTCCATTTCAACTCTGCCTTGCTATTAAAAACCCATCCTTGGATATTGGAGAATAATTAGAGACCCATTTTACGTTTTGTTTTCATGATAATTTGGACTCTCTCTTAAATTCATGTTTACTGCAAACATGCAATATTAGTTAGATAGTAATATCGACAAAAGGCTACTAGAAAAGTTAAATGATGCTATTAAAATAATGCCATATATAACAACAACTATTAGTTGTTATGTGTCCATATGATTAAGGCATCTGAAAATTGTTATTGTGAGGCACAAATATAGGTTGTGGTCATTATTGGACAAACCAGAGGTTAATCTACCTCTTGAATGGAGGCGCTTCATAGCCAAGGAGCTATGGTGTTTTAAGCAATAATGTTTGAGGGCTCGACTACAAATCAAGCCCTCCCAACCTCATGAAGAATTAGTTGATTACCATTCTTTCACTAAAAGCCACCTCATTATCTCCCTCTTCCCTTTGTTTTTCTATCACTGGCCACCCCAGTTGGCCATTGTCCTTGTCGATGCACCTCATGGTAGTATCACTAAGAGAGCTCACTAGCCCAACTAACCACCCACCTTCCCAATCATCAAAATCATCCTAAGTAGAACTAGGACCCTTCTTTTCCCTCTTTTCCTTGCATCTGTCCACCATCTCCATAAAATGACCGACAACTTGCCTATGTGTAGCGAGAGGCTAGAGACTAGCCAACCTTGGGAAAGTCAGATCCCTATCTTTCTTTTCTTCCCTTCATTGACATTTGGTGACCTTCGATTGCTTGAATCTAAGAAAAATAGTGAAGTTCCTCCTCCCCTTTTCCACCTTGATGAGGTAATGGGAGGTCAAGCCAACCTGGCTAGCTAAGGACCCCCTTGATCCTCATTCCTTCACCTAAGCCCCTTGCTCTCCCCTATATTGGCCATCGAGTATTGGTGGTATTAGGGGAGCCTTACTTCCCTATGGCAGGGCCTTTTCCCTTACCTCTAACCATCACTTTTTGTGGGTTTGGCTCTGATCAAGCCCTAAAGTTCTATCCAATTTTGTCTTGGCAAGTCAGCCATTGGTTCGATTAATCTCTAGCTAACTAGTAACCGAACAATTACATCTCAAATAAATAAATAAATAAATCGATAAAATTTTAAAAAAATTTAAATATAATTCTATGCTATCAATATAGGTAGATAGTCATGGATGCCTTGAAGAAGCAAGCTTAAGTTTGCTCTAGACATAGGTAAGAATATTCGTGCATATTTGTATGAGTGCATGCTAATATAATCATGCATGTTTAGTGATATATGTGCTAGTTTATTGTGATACATATTATGATGGTTAATGTTATGATGTTAATTAGGTATAAAGTTTACCAATGATGGTATTGTGCTTAGTTATGCATAACTATTAATTATATGTGCATGTTTAGGCTTCATATAATTTATTTTTACAATAATGGAATTCTTGCTGATGTACTCATAGAATTTGAATTAATATTAATTGAAAGATGGTTAAGTACTATGGATGGTGAGGAAAGACAATGGATTTGTTACAAGATTTATATGTTAACATGGGATGGAGCGTAGCTAGTTTTACTTGTCACTAGGGACTGATATGTGGCTTGATTTAGTTGTCACCATAGGCTAGTGTATGGTTTAATTTAGTTGTCATCATAGGTTGGAGTATGGCTTGATTTGCTTGCCATTACAAGCTGGAGTGTAGCTCGAATTGGTTGCCACCATGGGCTAGAATGCAGCTAGACTTGATAGCCTACTATAAGCTAAAACATAGCGTCGACCAGTCCAGTGTTTTTTAAATATAAAAGGTATGAAACTAAGTAAACTACTATTTGATAACCTAATGAAAAAGGAGTATTAGTATATAATGATGATTATTACAATGATATCATTACTTATTGTTGATCATGCATAACTTAAGTAATTTGATGATATTACTATTATTGAACATTATTTAACAAATATGATTTACTGTTGTTTTGAGATATGATCAGAATAGATTGTCGTCATTCATGTTTCTACTAATACATATTATACACCTATGATGATAAGTTACACTGCATGCTCAAGCATGGGGGATTCTTATTAGGCTAAGGCTCATTGCATTTTTTTTATTTTTTTAATGGAGAGTTGCAAGAAGCTTAGCCTCAATCACCATGGTCAAGCTAGAGTTAGGAATAAAAAGACTAATGACTCTTAGGTCATTTAATACCAATGTCTATTGTATTAAGTAATTTGAACTTTAAATAATTATAAACAGTCGTTTTCTAATTTTTGTTTAATTTTGATTTTTGCATAAATTATGAATTGTAAGCTAATAAACCTTGCATACAACCATCTAATGTGCTCAATTCAGTTAACAGGTTGAAGCATGATAGTTATAGTTTTAGAGCTAAGGTCTAGAATCCATGGGGTTTAAGAACACTAATTGGTATAAGTGGGTAGACTGTAAGGGTAATTTGGGTATGAATTTAAATTAAGCATCTTTAAATAACTTGATTAAATGACTTGGAATAATATTATTAGTGTAGATAGTAATGGTTAGAGGAATTGGTTGTGGTCATACTAGGAGTCCTACTTAATTTGTTGACTACTCTACTGCTTGGGAACTAGATAAGTAGCAAAATCAAGCACCGACGGTAACTAGTGGTAATCACCAGTAGGAGGATTAGCAACACTCTTAAGATGGGAGCATCAGTAGAAGGAATTGGGGTTAACTTTCTAGCGCAAGTTAATCCTACAATTGGTGCAAGCCATGCCTGGGGCAATGCAATAGCTACTCATAGAACCAACATAACAAGGATGATGGAGAGGCTAGTAACAACAACAATTTATGCAGTAACAATAGATGTAACAAGATATATTCTTGTGTGATTCAAGTCTCAATGGGATTAAAGCCAAAATATCTCATCCTAAAGAGATTTTGGCACCGATCTCAACCATTCTATCTCATCCGGTCTCGGCCATAATATATTACATTATTAATTTTAAATAAATCTAATTTAACATAAAGATGTAATTTTTGAAGTTTAAATATATTTAGAAATCAAATAAAATGCTAAGGCTTAATAAATATAATTTTTAAAGAAAAAACATTCAAAGCAAGTACTGGAACATCTAACTGAGTCAGGGATCGAGATAGGATGGGATGTAAGACATCTCATTTCATGAAAAAATCGGAATACCTATGTCCCACAAGATTTAAAACCTTGCTTACAATAGCAGCTGTTACCCGGCATCATGCGTCCAAGAAACAAAAGATGGAAAATTTCCAGGAATTCACCCCTTCATCTATCTATTCTATGCTGTGCAGTACACCTCCGTTCGTCTTTACCTGATATATTACCGATTGATGAAATGGTTCTCTGTACAGAGAAAAAAATGGCAAGTAAAATTTATCTTTGCAAGCTCGCAACCGACCTCGATATGGAGGGATGAGCGTCCTTGGACTCATTCACGAATCCATCTGAATATTCGGATCATGAATTCTTTTAGAAATCAAGGAATAGCCAGGGAGATAACCTCTTCTCGCGTAAAGGTATCGATACATGTCAAATAGAAAATAAATAAATAAATGAGGGCTAGCCAATGACATATCAAAACAAGGGACAACACAAGACTTACAAGTTCATGGATAGGTGGTTCCCACGTTTCTTCAGTTACGGAGCAACAATGCCTGCGCGCTGAGTCTCAAAATCGCCCACACAATCTACCATCTATAAGATGAAGAAGGAATGCCATACAAGTCAGGCCTAGAAGAATGGCAGACGACCAAAATTCACAAGTGCAAGTGCAAGTATGCTGGAAAACAATCAATCCTCGGACTTGGCAACCTCTTGGACAGAACAGACGCTCGATATTGTGCTAGGATGGGTAATCGATAGCTAAGATCAGGATGGATGGAAGACATGTCGGGCTCAAGCTCAAGTATGAAGATTGCTCCATGGAACCCACGGAGAGGGGGAGTAGTAACAGGAACAAAAATAATAATAGTAGTAGTAGTAACAGTGATAATAAAGAAGGCAAAAGACGCTTGCTTTAAATTATTTGGAGAAGAAATGAAATAGGGATTTCAAAAGAAAAGAAAAAAAAGAAAAGAAAAAGGAAAAAAAGAAAAATCTTTGCAGGAAGACGTCAGTACGAAGGTCGGCGAAATGGAAAAGAAGCTACTGGGGGATTTCCTATTCAGATGGCTGACCGACTGAGACAGATAAGCAAAAGCAAATGTCTTCCGACTGGAAAAGGTAAGATTTCGGCAAGTGGGGACGGAGGAAGGGGGGGTGTGGGAGGGAACCATTTCTTACTTCAGAGTAGCCAAAAAGGGCATCCCCGCACCAGAGGGAGGTACGAGGAAAGAGAAAAAGATGGTGACGAATGCCCTACGACGTCCCCATCTTTTATCTTAGGATATCAATCCATCTATCTATCTATCTATCTATCTATCGAACATAAAGCGCGCCAAGACGAAGGCGAAGAAGAGACAGAGACGTAGGTGGCTACACACCTGGAAACCAGACGATTTGCATTCCACCGACTAGGACTCCGGAGAAGAGGCCGAGGACGGGGGCAGTCGAGGGGGAGTAGTAGCGCAGAGCAGTGGGAACAGGGGGAGAGAGAGAGAGAGAGAGAGAGAGAGAGAGAGAGAGGCAGAAGCAGGAGAAGAAGAGAGGAGGACAGATGGCAGGATGAGAGGGCTGCTGGTCTTCCGCTTTTCAAAATTCAAACGAGCGGAAGCGAGGAATAGAATAATAGTTAAACTTAAATCAATAGATCCATTAATTAATTAATCAATTAATTAATTAATCAATTTAATTAATTAATTAATGGAGAAGTGTCAGACAGACGGAGGAAAGGAATTTTATAGCCTTGTAAGCAGGGCTATCATCATCAGAAGTTAACGTGGGTAATAGAAACATCATCATCACCGTTATCATCACCGGGCGACTGACGATGCCTCGTCCTCGGTTCGTTTGGAATGCCTCCGCCTCTACCTTTGTCCACCGCCAATTCGAACGCGCCGAACCTGAATGGATTCGTTCCGTCCAATTCGAACGGGAGGAGGGAGGACATGGCCCATAAAAGCCCAAGCTAATAAATACTGGGCAGGGCAGGGCAGGGCAGGACTAACAGTGGATGGACTCCAGCTGGCCTGGAGGCCATCGGGCCGGTCCAACAATAGGGCAGGACCAAAAGTAGACTGGGGCCAGACTACAGCCCATCGGACTGGCCTGACTCGACTCGGGCTGGTATCAGGCTGTCCTGACTTTGAATCGGCCCATATATTAGACCCGACTTCGATTTCGGTTTAAAATTAAAGCCTAAAAAATATTTTTTCAATCACGCTCGGGCTCTTACTTGGCCCAACCTGAAATCCAAGCTTGAAAAAGGCTTCAAACATTGGTCCTTAAGCAGTGTGACCTTAAAATAGGTGAGCCTTTGAAATTTATATTGAAATTTCTCTCAACTATGCGCATGATAGCTTTTTCATGTCATAACAAACTTACTTAGGTGTAATTATTTTAAATATTATATGTCACATATAATCATCTCCCACTTGATCAAATTTTAATAGAAATCTTTTTAATTATATACTTAAGGAAATGTTGAGCACCCTACTTTTTATGTCAATTCTTATTTTATTTTGATTCTCTTAAAATTAAGTGTATTCATACTCACCCATTACTATTTTCTTCCAAGCGTCCTAAAAATCTTCAATGGCTATAATGCTTAGCATGTTGTACAGATCACCTAGGTGTTTGTCAGTCTTATTTCACCAATAGACTCCAAATGGCAACCTTTCTTCACAAGGCATAGAGTCAACTTTAATATCCTCTTCTCTATCCTGTACAAAATGATAGCTTACATTAATGTGATTGTTTTGTAACTCACAGTGCTGTTCTTTATCATTGGTATTGTAGTCTTATTATTACAGAAACACATTTATGAGCTAATTAATTCTTTAATCTTTAAATTTTTAATAAAGTATATAATTTAAATTATTTGAGTGGCTGCCATATTATAAATAATATATTTAGTTTCCATATTACAAAAACTCAAGTTGGTTTTTTATTTGACCATGAGACCACACCTCCTTCAAATAAAAATATCTTACCACTACCAAATCTTCAGTCATCATAATCACCAGCAAAATCTACATCCGAAAAACCATAAATTTGCAAATCTAATTATCTAAAACATAATTTTATTTTCATAATATCTTAAATATATCTAAAAAATTATTATTTGTTTGCCGGTGTTTTAGGGCTTACTATAATATAGCTACTACCTCATATGCTTTATTTGTTTCGAGTGCCTAATCCAAATAAACCCTGTCGCATGATGATTCTTGTGCTCCAAAACTATTAGGCAGCAGCTATATAAGGTAGTTGTTGGCCAATAGTTAGAGCAACAACTAATCCAAAGAAGCTCTATATCCAAATTTTAACCATCCTAACAAAGTTTAAACGCATAGGTCAACTTTTATAGCCGTGGATGCTAGGAGATGGATTTTAGATAATGTTATTTTAGGTATCATGTTTATTATAGTATGCATTCATTGCGGCCAATATTATTATCATGTCATTTTTGGAATCAATCTTATAATAGAATTCAATTGGATTCTATTAGGATTCAATAAAATTGAATTAAAATGAATTTATTATAAAATGTATATGTTTAACCTATAAAGTTGATCAAAAACTAAATTACTTTTGTATAAGAAACTTTTTTTCTTTCGTTGCTTTAGATTCACTTTCGATTTTTGGACATTATGATCTTCCAAGGATCACAACATTAATATTGGTGCAGAAATTAGTTTATCGTTATTAAAGTAAAATTTTTCAAATATGTCTCCCAAACATACTTTTTTGATCTAAATATAATAATTTAGATTTTTGATCATTGGTTATTCTAATGCCTAGCACGTATGATGCTAGATCCATATCTTTCATTTCATTTTTTTTTTTTTAAGACATGATTTTGTTCTTTATTCTTTCTTGTCAATAGTATATTCTCTATATATAATGATAGTACTATCAAACTATCTTGACATTTTCACACATATGCTTGATTATCTAACCTTATATCTAATTGCCAACATAGCATTATGAAAAGTTAAACACTATTATTTAGAGGATTGTTTAAAACCATAGAGAAACTTATTCAATTTATAAATTTTATCCTCTAAAGCCTTTTCTTTGAAACTCTCTAATAGCTCGATATAGATATGTTCTATCAACTCTCCATTCAAAAAAGTTGTTTTTACATCATTAAAATAATTTGAGGTCTAACTTAGCAACCGAGGCTATTATAATATGGATAGATATAAATTTTATGCGGAACAAAATATATCTTCATAATCAATTACGAGTTTTTAGGTGTACACTTTTGTAATCAACCTGACCTTATATCTCTACTAACTACCGAACCTTTTTTTTTCTTAATTGCATCTAACTTTTCAATCGTATAATGAGTTGATTCACTAGAAGACATAGCTTCTTATATGTATTTAGGTATGCTTTGCTAATCATGAGCATAATAATCTTCAAATATAGATGATGGTTCTTTTTCCCTTTTCCTTCCACTATTTATTTTATTTTCATCATTTTCCTTTAGATTTTTGAAAGGTGTAATACTAGGAACATCATTACTTGACTTATCTTTGGATAATTTTTGCTCTTTTAATATATCACTTGATGCACATCAAGATAGCATCTTTGCTTTCTACACCTCCCCCCCCCCCCTCCTTTCCCTTTTTTTCTTCATGATAGAAGCAATAACTAGTTCTATTGTATACATAGCTAATGAATTTATATTCATAACTTCTATCACTTAAATTTATTCCTCATACCTTTAAGGCATTAATATTCAAAAGGTATTAGTTTTCTCACCTTTATAATTACTTTATTTAAGATGCAAGTCACAGCATTTAAAACCTCTCTTTCCAAAAATTAAGAGATAAATCTGCATAAGTTATACATCTAGTCATATCCATAAGTATCCTATTTCTTCATTCCACCACTTCATTTTGTTTCAAAATATATGGCATAGTATTTAAATAGTGAATCTTATTTAAATTTCCTTTGTAAAATTCTTTAAACATCATGTATTCACTACCTCCATCATTATTAAATCCCTTAATAGGTCTCTTTATTAAGGTCTCAAACTTCTTTCTTGCACACTTTGAACTTTTCAAGTGCTTGGGACTTTTACGCTATTAAATACACAATGTCTAAATCTTGAAAAGTCAACAATAAAGGTCATGAAATATTGCATTCCTTTATCTTTCATAACCTTCATGGGTCCACATATATCAAAATCAATAATTTCTAATAATTCATTAGGATATCAATTTTTTAAAATGGCCTCTAAATTATTTTATCAAGAATGCAAAGTTCACATATGTAATAAATTTAGGCAATAATCCCACATCTTAATGAGGCGTTTGGTATGGAGTGATCAATTATTCAGGTGAAAGTGATGGGATCATCATGTTTGATTGTACCTTAGTAATTATATGTGGTTGTGATCCCAATTCAATATTATAAAATTCTATTATAATAATATAATATAATATTATAATATGTAATATTATAAAATATAGCATAGTTATAACTATGATATTGTAATATAATATAATGATTACTGTATTATTATATTATCATTATATTATAATTCAATGCAAACATTATAATAATAAATAATATGAAATAGTGATAAATTATTATGGTAAAGAGGAGAAATTATTTTTTAAGGTAAAAAAAAGGCTAACTAATTAAAAGCAATTTTAGTATTTCATGGTTAATGATTTAAGATTCTTATGATATACCAAACATGAAGATCTTAAATCATTAAAAAATTTTAATTAGCACATATTATATCAAATACGATGATCTTAAATCATTCTAGTATAAGGATTACTAGTAATGTAAGATCACCATGGTGATTGTATATAGGACTGTTTGATTAATCACCATGGTAATTTTTCTCAATGATATAATCACTGGTGATTCAACAACATCTTGTTCGATATTAAATATTTTAATAATCAGAGATCACTTATGATCACATATCATTATATTTGGTATTCTACGAGAATAGAAGGTCATCATGCATACAATACCAATAATCCCCTTAAGAACTTATTTATATAATATATTTTGATATATTATATAATATATTATTTATAAATTGTATATTATAATGTAACATTAATAATATGATTAATAATACTATTATTATTGTGTCTTTCTCGCTATGTTGCCGCTTGGACATGCTGCCTTGTTGTGCCCAAATTCATCGCAACTAAAGTATGTTCCTCTTTTATTCTTTTTCTTTGCATGCCTGGGTTGCTTCCTTTTTGGCCTCTTATTAGATTTCACATTTTCCTCCACCATTAATTCGGATTCCCTATTATTAGACTTGATATCTCGTACAACTCTTGCAAATTTCTATCGCAGAATGAGGTTTCTTGAATATATGAAAGAACTTATAGAACAGAAGAACAAAAGCTACCATAAGGTATGAGTGAGAGAGAGAGAGAGAGAGAGAGAGAGAGAGAGAGGAATTGTTTATATTAAAGTGTCCCACATATTAGATTTATAGACATCCACGTGCTTTTTTGATCACATCCCTTCGACTCGAGAAGCTATGCAGGTTGGCTTTTCATTGTTGTTTTTTCGTGAGGAGATATCTATTATATTAATATTATACTAATGATCATGTTTCTTTTATCATGTCTTTTACTAACATGTCTTCTTTAATAAGGGATGTTCTGATCATGCCTTCCACGAAGAGATACATCGGATGGTTACCAGCCATATCCTTTCATCATCATGTCCTATTAAATATATATATTTTTTTAACTAGCTCAGGCAGCCGTTCGATGCACAGAATATGCAGCATTCGTAAAATATATATATATATATATATGTATCTATAATTATAATTAAAGCTTTTGGCTGAAATTATAATAATATAATAATATTATAATATTATAATAAATAAATAATATAATTAAAATATTCAAATACAGGATAGATGTCAATGTAGTGAAAAAAAAAAATCCATCTAAATACATTGAAAATATAAATTAATATTCATTACATGTGTTCATTAGTAGAAATTAGATTGAAGAAGTGATGTATTGTCACTCAACAAAGATAAGGGAAACATAGGTCATGTATTATAATATATTATTTTATAAGTTTAATTTTAATAATATATCATGTAGTAAAACTCTTTGCAGGAAAATAATAATATGATTTTGGTAGAATGGTGTGGGTGTGTATATGATTTCATGCTCATCAAAAATTATAATGTCATATCGAGTATTTAATGAATTCTTAAAATATATAATTATATTATAAATATAATATACTTAATATTAATATTATTAATATAATAGTCATGCGGCAATGGTTCAGCTTTCATATAGATATAGATTTCATCTCATCCATTCTTGCATGAGAAAATAGCTAAACCTAAAATCTGAACTCATGTGGATTTTTATTTTTATCAAATATTTGATCACATGCTGGTGGCCCCAAAAAGCAACATAAATCAATGTGGACATTTTGAAGAGAGCAGCAGCTAGGCTCATATTCAGCAGCCATCATCATCATCATCATCATCATCAGCCTAACGGGACGAGGAATTGCCATGAACCTCTAAAACTGCCCCACTCGCCTATCAATTAAATAATAATACATCTTCACACATTGTTTTTAAGTGTGTCGTTGCCGTCCGGCTTGACATCGGCGAGATGGCGTGCAGCGGCATATAGTCAGTCAATCGTTCTGAAGGGCGAGCAAGAAAAGGATGAAAAGAATAGAGAAGGGTTTTGCTCTTCTCACCAACTAGAACCCCTTTTGCTTCTCTCTTAATGCGCCGGGCGGGCTGGTTTTTGCCTCGCCATCTCGGTTGGCTTCGTGATAGGCCGGCCATACGTGGCTATCTAAACCGCTTTCAATCTTAGTTCAGTTTGTTCCGTCGTTATCACCTGTCATCCAGAAACAAAGAAAGAAAGAAAGAAAGAAAGAAAGAAAGAAAACAAAAAAACAAAAAGAAAACCACTGTCACACACCGGTAGGTAGCACACTCGGTACGCCGACAGGGATGGAAGGCAGCAATGTGGATCCGTAAAGAGAGTTCCTTCCTTGATTCGATCAAAGTGCAAACGAGGATGGGAATGGGAATGGGAATGAGCCAACATGAATTCAACACTTCCAATACCTCTTTCCATTGTCAAGATAATTGTGTTAAACCTTGAGCCATTGCCCTGATCCTTAAGAAGCATGCACCGTTCTACAAGTCCACCATCCCATACATAATACAATGATGTACCAGGCAACTGTAAGAACAAAAGCAAAAGCTCAAATTGATCTGCAGGCTGGCATGTGCTGTTGCTTCAATCCTGCACTGATCACATTAAATTTTTTCCAAAAATTCACGGTCATTCCGGCCTCTGCGGCCACTGGCAAGGCACCACCTCCTCTGTCATCCACACCAAAAAAAAAAAAAAAAAAACATCACCTAGTGGACATGAATCAGCTCTGCTTCCAGCACATTCCTATGTCCTCCGTTCAGATAAGATATGAAGATCGATGTGCCACAGCAAGCACAATTCGGTTGCCAGACCACAAAATCAGTGTCACAGGAATCAAGTATAATAATGACATAAAGCAACCAAAAAAAAAAAAAAAAAATCCTTAAAAGAAAGCAATAAAAAACCCAAAGGGATAACTCAAGAGCAATAACTTAAATATGACTGTTTTTTGTTTGTTTACCAACACCCTAGAATCCAAGATGACATATAAAATATCTTTAAATTAGCAGACACCAACCCACCCAGCCCATTCAGAAAGTTGTTATCTGACAATTTCAGAGGATGACCTCTCTAATGTTTTGATTGCCAGAGAACTGCGGCTTCCACAGCACCATACATAGAGAGAGGTCTGGAGTTTATACGGACGGGGAGTCGAGCTCTATCACCCAGTCGTCTGATGGGTCAAGCTCCTCTTGGCAAACATAGCCCCATTGCTCCCCCCCGCTGGGTGGAGAATGCCACAGACGACGATTGTTATGGACGAACTCCATATCACGGAACCTCTGTTGATCAAAACAATTCCTTCTCTCTGCATGCAGCTGCTCAGACAAGCCTTTCCTAAGCCTGTATTTTGCCGGGCCACTACAAGTCTGGCTTAGGATTTTAATTGCAAGTCTTTGCAATTCAGGATTTTGCCATCCATACAATGACCACCACAAAGCTGCAAGTGCAAAGGTACAGGAGATTCTTAGAGTGCTGAGCTGATGCATGAAAAAATAAGAATCCATAATTCCGCATACAGATCATGTTTTATAGTAGATGTGACGAAGAAATGGCATAAGAGATAGATAACTACGCGATGCAGCATCCCTGCCCTCGGCAATATCCATGGGCAATAATGATATCAATCATCTACAACATGCATGGACTGTTTTTAGCCTGTTTTTAGGAAAAGAAAATGGTAGAATGGCCGATTAATCATGCAAGGAAGAAGTTGGATCATGATGTATGCACGCAGTGCATGAAAGCTGAACAATCTTGCACGCAACATGCCAAAGACTGAAAAGGTGAAAAAGATGTACTCAAGTGCAATAACTCTTTTCCATTCTCTTCTGGACAACTGACCTTCAATTTCACATATTTGTTAGTCTCATAAGGATTTTTATGACACTACAAGCAAACATAGAATGCACACGACGCTGGTGCAGAAAAAATTATGTTCAGCAATTGCATGTTAGCCTACAAGATTAGAATAAGTTTCTCTTATCATAGACTTTCAAAAATATTTATAAGGATGAAATCCCTAATTTTGAGTATTTTAGATATAGGAGTAAGAATCCAATTCAGCTCTGGTGGAAAGAAATTCCAAGAACGCTGGAGGATATGAGTGTATAAATTCATAAAATCAGATTTATGTGAACCTTCAAAGAAGTAGAAATGAGTAAAGTCATAAGCTCAGAACATAGGCATATGCGGCTGAGTCTATGAGTTTTGTGTTTCTGAAACCTACTATTTCCTTAATTACAACCGTACTTGTCTTGCAACTCTTAACATCCAACATAACTTGAGGTTGCTAGTAAGCTCCTAAATTTTCATCTATATCTTACTGATAACCTCCAACTATCACATTTAATTGCGCTCGCTTGTCCATCTTATATGAGCCCCTATCCCATATGCCAGTCCTCCATTACTGATATTGTTATTGTTGAATGCACCAGTCTTTCCCACAAAGCCACTAAATGTGTCATCTTGGGGTAAAACTCTTTTAAGTATAAAGGTCAAAATTATTACTCTCATTGCTCAGTGCCTTGTCATTTCCCACTCCACAGTCCTTTTTTTTTTTTTTTCTCCTCAATCTTTTCTCTTCCTTCTGCTTGCCCTGTCAGGCCCGCATGTCCTTCCAAGTTCTAACCTTTGACTGAAAGGTGCCCCTCCTTCATTTAAATTTATTTCATGTTCCTCAATAAATAGAATTGCTCTGACTTCAGGTTGAGTCCTCAGAAAAGAGGAGGAAGAAAAATAGGTAAGTCAATAAGAATCCTTTTTTTTTTTTTTAATATCTTTTTTCCAACCGAATGTTATGCACTCCTAAAGCTATGTGGAACTCACTATAGTTCATACAAGGGTGCCCCTCTGTTTTAATTGACATCTCAGGTTGACTGGTAAAGTTGTTCTCTCTTCTCTTGATGGTGTGACTCCCTCAACCTAGATATAACACTTAGTAGTCTCCTATTTTATTGGATATTTAGTGCATCGTTACCCATCCTCTTAGCCTTTTCTCTTGTTTCCTTTAATTGATAATCCAAATAAGACAAAAGCAAGCATATCGTAATAATTTATAACAAACTCCAGTTAAAATTATATAGAACTTCCATTGCAATCTTCAACCAATCAATTCTACACTTTTCAACCCTTCGTTCCTTTCATAAAAGTTTCCAATGACGATTCCAGGTTTAAACAGGAATTTCCAGCCAGCTTAACTTTTATTCTTTGCATTTCTAAACCCATTCAAGTCTTTTAAGATCCTTGTCGCCCACCTTCCTACATCACTCTGGATTTCAAATCATCATTTGTTTGATTTTCCAGCATCAAGACATGGAGATCAGCCCAACTTAAAAAATTTGGTTGTAAAGTATATGTAGGAATATAGTTAGTTGCACGTGACTGGAGTATTGAATGCTTATCAGCAGTGCTTTTATCCTATAACAAGGTCAAAGATAAACAGCAAAGAAGGTAGTAGCCTTGAATTATGATAGGATTGTCAAAGACCTTTGGCAAAGGCATTGCAGATCCAAAACATCTTCCAATAAATAGTATAGCTTCCACTGGTTCATGGTGGACGTTCTCCTATGATGTATAACGTCACAGTTTCCCATAAAAACCAACACTAAATAAAAGGATATAAAAGGCAGAGTAATGACAGCTGAAGCTGTGTAGCAGTCATGATCAACTCCTACAACAGCCATCTCATTGCCATACTGAGATTGATGAACGATAACTGTAAAAAATTTAAGAGAGATTTTCCTGACCTGGTGGAATCTGTGCTGTTTGATCAACCGCGATCTCGTCGGCAAACCCTTCGGAAGCTGTTCTATATGCATCAAGCTGTAGAACTATCAGCTGTTGGTCATGTTGGTCGTCAACCAAACGGACAATGCAGCTCAAAAGTCCGTTAGCAACCTCAGCATCAACAAAGAAATCACTTGAATAGAAATATTTTGGATTTAGAAAGTAGGCAGCGGAATGAATAGGGCTATGAAGATAGCCATCCCATATTTGATCTATTCTTCTCCAAAAAGGCAAATGTCTCAATCCATATCCTAGATTCAGTCTTATTACTACCTTAGCCCGATCCATGGCATCATATAAATATCCCATTGGAGCTTCGTCAACTCGGTTGATCTCATTCAAGACACCAAGTAGAGGATTGGCGACGTTTAATATATCAGCAACAGCAGCCCAAAACAATGGATCTTTTACCAATTCAGCCGCACGTTTCCCATTAGTTCTAGAAGCCCAAATGGAGGCACACCACGTTGGTGAACTAAACATATTAACTAAATTTTCCCTCTCGGACGCCATGTTTCTCAATGTAATAAAGGATGCTACTGACTTCAAACTTGATGATTCGACAAGATCTCTCTCTTGAATATTACTTCTCATCAGTTCTAGAGGCAGCTGATGACTGTAAATGAATCTTGTGATGGTCTTAGCATCCGTCAGCACTCGCTCCACAGGAGCCATCCTGCCTATTGTCTCCAAAATCATATCTATGCAATGATCCGCAGATAACGTCCAGAATATAGACCGATATTTTTCCACTAGTTCCCGGCCTACAGGCCCCTCATAGATCAATGGATCATGAACAATCACCTGAACAACATTCTGGGCACCAACCTCGTCAATCACTTGACTAAGCAACAAAAAGAATGCTTCGGCATCTTGAACAGCATCTGATGCATCCACGGACCTCAAAAATATTGTTCCCTTGGGGCAATCCACAAGGAAACGAAGCAGGTTTCTGCCACTTGGATCGGTCCATCCATCTAGCAAGATGCTACACCCAGTTCGTCCCCAGGAACGCTTAACATCTTCCACATGCCCAAGAACTTCTTTCATTTCCTGCTGGAGGATCCATCCCTGAAGTTCATCACATGTTGGAATCTTGTTCCTTGTTCCGGTTCCATGGACAGCATCAATCATTCTCTGAAAAGAATGTAACTTAATTGCACCAGGATCAATACCTGCCTCATAAAAGAAACTACCTATACTTTTCGCCACGGACAATACTGTTTCATCCTTCACTTCCTCCTTAACAACCATATGTTTATCTTCTTCTACTACTACGGTGCATGAAATGCCTCCATCCTCACCCGCCCGTTGCTGAAGAAGGCTCCACAACTCCCTTACCTTTGTCCAAGGGTGTTCGCTGGGTGGTGGTCCGAGAAGACTGCTTCCGTAAGCGATCCCTCCTCCTCCTCCTGGGACATCTAAAGCATCCATCCCCGTCTCTGAAATAGGTAGTTGGGTCAGTCTCGGTTGGCAGTGCCGTGCTGCTTCACTTGATGCCGGAGATGAGTTCCTCTTCAAAGGAAGTTCTGGATGGTTTATTTTCCCGACTTCCTTAAGAAGTCTCTCTTTTTTCTTGTCGAGTAAAAACTCCCCTCACGTGCGCTTTTACGTCCGCTGGAACTTGAGTGCAAGCGGTCACATCATTCCCCACAGCACCCAAATGATGCTTAAGGCGGTTAAAACCAGGGACATCCTTCCCACAATATTTACACCTAACTCTTTTCTTCGCCTCATCAATGGCTGTTCCATGCTCCTCGATTCCCTCTCCCGCTTCGCTTGCGCTCATCTTCTGAACAAAAAGAAATCTTCTCAGAATAGTTCCCAGTAAAGCCTTCTTCACCTGCAAGAAATAAATAAATAAATAAAACAAAACAATACAAAACAAAACAAAACATCCAGTTGATCTTTGATACGTTTGCACAGCAATCATGTGATTTGAATCTATCTCATCACAGCATGAGATATCAATTTGACACATTGCATTGCTCTCAGCTCAGAAAAATCCTGGTCAGAATCAGAAAGTCCTCTAACTATAAAGAAGCCTTCAAAGAAAACCTGGAAGAACGCACTACTCATTTTTTGTCATCAAGTTTTGACCAAAATCAACACACAGGCAGTGACGCCAATAATAATGCCTGCTGAGGAGAGAGGGGGGGTTTAAGCATAGCAACAAACAAGCAGAGCTCAATGAAGATCCTATGTCCAGATGGAAGTGGGAATGAATTGATTCATGAATGGAGAAATTCCACAAGCCATCGTGAAAAAGTTCTCCATTTCGTAGAGCTATGCATGCGCGTAAAATATTTGCGAGGATGGTGCCCAAAGTGCAGTTTGAGGGGGCCAAGAGATAGCTTCAGATCAAGAAGACAGCCAACCCTTTTGCCACCAGCCACCCTGCCTGTCATTCTTTGTTCATCTTGTTTATTCAAATCAGCAAACTTCCATTCATTTCTTTTTTTTTTTTTTTTTTTTTAAGGAAAGAATTGGGCAAAAATCTCAATCTAGATAATAACAAAAGCAACAAGAAGTATAAAACACAGTTAGCCAAGGACAACCAAGAAGCAGGAGGACATCCTGAAAGCTAAGGCTTTGATTGCTTTGTTGTTACTGATTACTTTGTAAATGCATGGCACATGCTAAACATATCCATGTGCCTCGA